>CAUYSK010082965.1:0-34493 GCA_963575035.1 Avahi laniger | reverse complement strand
GACAAGTGAATGAGGGAAAAATAACACTTCACAGTTTTAATTTATAGATCTTTGATTATTAGAGGCCATTTTTATACTTCTGAAATCACCTGTTTATGTCTTTTCCTCAACTTTTTTTTCCTGTTAGTTTTCTGCAATTTTTCTTATGGATTAGAAGGGTTCTTTTTTTAAAAAAAAATAATCTCTATCATGTATGTTGCAGATTTTCTTCTCAGTTTTTAATTTTGCATTATGTTTCATTTATTTATTTATTTTTGTTATATGACAGTTTAAATTTATAATTTAAATTTGTCCTTTGTGATTCTGGACTTCATATCATGCTTAAAAATTCTCACCTCGTGATTTAAAAAATATTTTTTGGAATTTTCTTCTGCATGATTTATGGCTTAACTTTTTTTCTTTTTCCATTTCAACTAGAATTTATTTTCGATATTATTTTATTCAACCCTCACAATGACCTCCTTGCCCTTTAAGCGAAAGATCTGGGCTTTTACATCAATTTGTTGTAGGAGAAATGGAGATTCTGTGAGGTCCTATCAGATTAGGGCTTCACCTTTTTTTTTTTTTTTTTGAGACAGAGTCTCACTGTGTTGCTTGGGCTAGAGTGCCGTAGCGTCATCCTAGCTCACAGCAACCTCAAACTCCTGGGCTCAAGCGATCCTCCTGCCTCAGCCTCCCAAGTAGCTGGGACTACAGGCATGCGCCACCATGCTCAGCTAATTTTTTCTATATATTTTTAGCTGTCCAATTAATTTCTTTCTATTTTTGGTAGAGACGGGGTCTCGCTCTTGCTCAGGCTGGTTTCGAACTCCTGAGCTCAAACAATCCTCCTGCCTCGGCCTCCCAGAGAGCTAGGATTACAGGTGTGAGCCACCGCGCCCCGGGCTTCACTTTTAATGACCTCATTTAACCTTAACTGCCTCCTTGAAGGCCCCGTCTCCAAATGCAGTCACACTGGGGGTTAGGGCTTCAACATATAAATTTTGTGGGGGACACAACTTAGTCCAGAACATGTACATAAAATGCTTGTGCAATGCATAAATAAATGCTCCGTAAATGTTAGTTTCTCTCCACCTCCCTCCATCCCTCCCTCCCTTCTTCTTTTCTTTCCTTCCAGCCAATACTATATGCCAAGCACTGTTCTGGACTGGGAACAGAGTAGCAGACAAGACAGGCTCACAGTTCCTGCCTTTATTTCCTCTTGCCCATCGTGAAGCAAAATCAATAAACTCAAGATAGGGCCCAGGACCTCCAAGTGCAGTGTTTAAAATCAGAGCTGATACACTCAGCCCTAAAAACTCAGTCTGCCTCATGGATGTGTGTTTTTTTTTTAAGACCAGGACTGTGCTTAATTATTATTATTTTTTAATAATTAGTGGCTAACTTTCAAATACGATTTCACTTAAAAATGCCTATTAGATTTGCCTATTAGATGAGTCGGCAGCCCGGGGCCTGCGTTCCTGTGAGTCACCCGTTGCCCTGAGCTGCATAGGTACCGCCCCTGAGAGAGGGGGGACGTGTTTCCTGGTGCCCTTCATTCCTCACCCGCTCTGATTCGGTAATTTATTAATATTACCTGCCTGTCCCCTGTAGGTATTGAGATTTAAATAAATCCGGTTTAAATAAACATGACTCTAATTGAAGAGTCTGACTTGGGGCTCTCACTTTTCCCACATGGAGAACAGGGTCAGTAGACTCTTGTTTTCCAATCTTTTTCCATGGGCTTTAGATAATTGAGTGTGGAATGGGGTTTGGGATGACGGGCTGGGGGGACTTGGGTATTATTACCGTAGCTGGTTGCATAAATAGCCCAAGTTAATTCCTTCCTATATTTATTCACCCTTTATCTTATAATTTAGTCCCCTCCCTCTGCCCCCCTCCACCAATTGTAGCTCTGGGTTTGACCACGTGACTTGCTCAGGCCAATGGCATTTAGCAAACACAATGCAAGCGGAGGCTGGAGAAAGTGTTTGTATATTTCCACTTGTTCTCTTGGATCTCTGTAGTCAGCGTGGAGGACATGCCAGAAAACCTGTCCAGAACAGCCTACTGGGGGGTGAAAGAGGTAGGTTGGGGAGAGCCTGGCTGACCCAGTGGAGGCCAACAGCCTGCAGCCAGCTGACCACCACATATGGGGGGAGGAATGCCAGACAGCCTGTAGCCTCATGAATGGTAATAAAAAGAGTAGCTGGAAGTGAGTTTGGGGGTAATTTGTTACACAGCATCATCATGGCAGTAGCTAACTGATACATTTGGGCTCTGTACAAACTCCCTCCCTTCTCCCCTCCTCCCTCTCTCTCCCCTTCTCCCTCCCTCTTCAACCCATACTCGCTGAACACCTGCAAAACATTCAATTTGCCAGGGATACAATGTCGAGTGAAACTAGATATGATTCTTGCCCTTAGGCTGTTCACAATATTGTTCTTGGTTCCGTCAACATACCTTGAAAGACCGAAGTTCAATAAGGATGTGACTAAGTTCACGGTTAGAACAGCACTCTCTGCTCTAGGCAGATCTGGGCTGGGTTTCTTTCCCACAGACTGCTTGATTGCAATTTTCCTGTTTTCCGTTTTAAATGTTCCCTGAGCCACTGCAAAGATTGCCACTGGTAGAAACAGCTCTTCCCAATAATGGAAATCTTTCAAAATGATGTATAAACTCAGGATGTTCTTAAGTAATTTATGTAAAGAGTGAGCAACTCTTTGTATGTTTTTATAAGGTAGGGAGAGTTTTATGTACTGTAAAGTTTGATATATTGTGATAAATTATGCTTTGGTCTCAGGCCTGTGCAAGAAAGCACAATGTTTCTCTGAGTTCTGGGAAATATACTGTAAATAAAACTGGTGGTTTATTTCCCGGCTGGGCATTTTCTCTAATAACATAAAGAGATGTTGACACCCATATCTTAAGGGCAAAATATGAGGTTCTCTTCCCTGCTCACCACAGGGAAGGAGTGGACAGAGCTCTCTGGGTTTTCTATACTCTTTTTTCTTTCTTTTTTTCTCTTTCTTTCTTTCAGACAGGGTCTCCCTCTGTTGCTCAGGCTGGAGTGCCGTGGTGTGATCACAGCTCACAGCAGCTTCAAACCCCTGGGCTCAAACGATTCTCCTGCTCCACCCTCCTGAGTATCTGGGACTACAGGCATGGAACAGTACATCTAGCTAAATTTTTTTTTCATTTTTTTAAAGACAAGGTCTCACTTTGTTGTCCAGGCTGGTCTTGAACTCCTGGCCTCAAGCGATCCTCCCTCCCTGGCTACCCAAAGTGCTGAGATAACAGGCACGAGCCATTGTGCCCAGCCTCTGACTCCTAAAGGAAGCTGAGCTTGGTCTAGCGCCTTTGTTCTGCTCAGATTTCTGGTTCTTGTGCTCCCAGCCGACCCACTGGAGTTCAGGCCAATTAGGGAAGTGAATTTGACCCTGGGCTCTTCCCACCTCCCTCTTCCCATCTTCCCTCTTCCCAAAGGCACATGTCTTAGTCAGGCTGCTATAACAAAATACCATAAACTGGGTGGCTTATAAACCACAGAAAGTTATTTCTCACAGTTCTGGAGTCTGGGAAGTCCAAGATCAAGGTGCTGGCAGGTTTGGTGTTTGGTGAGGGTCTGCTTTCTGGCTCCTTCTTGCTGTGTCCTCCCATAGTGGAAGGGGCAAGAGGTCTCTCTCAGTCCTCTTACATAAGGGCACTCATCACATTCATGAGGGCTCCTCCTCCACGACCTAATCACCACCAAACATCTGCCTCCTAATACCATAGCCGCAAGGGTGAGGATTTCATTGTACGAATTGGGTGGGACGTGACCACGCAGACCACGGCAGCATGTGAGCTTTGCTTTGAGGCCACTGGAGACAAATCCCTCTGTGAAAGTGGAAAGACCAGTAATGTTCCCTTTTCTAGCCTCAGCTTCCGCATCTGTAAAGTTGCCCAATGATAATTTATAACGACTCTCACCATATAATTCTACAAATAAGCTTAGACTGCATATTCTTTCCCTGGGTTTATGCATTGGTTAGATACGTCTCGAAGACAGAAGACAGCAAGGGATGGGTCTCTAGTGGTGGCTTTCCAGGCAGCGGATGGGGAGTGGTGTGGTCATTTTGGTCTGGCGTGTGTTTGGGGGGTGCTGTTGGATGTTCCTCAAGTGAGGTTTCACACGTGGATGTCTTTGTTGCCTGCATGTAAGGGAAGGAGCTGAGATGTGGGTTATAAGTCCTGGCTTGGCCACTGTATCGTGTAGTCATGGGACAGTTACTCTCTTGGCCCCAGTTTCTTCCTCTGTACGAGGCGGCTCTTCCAGCTTTGACATTCCGGAATTTATTGAAGCCAATGATGTCCTTGCTTATATGTGTGAGTGCAAGGAGGGATTTTCCTCCAATTCCCATCATTATGTTGGGGATAGAGTCCAGATTGTGTGAATCAGAATTCTTTTGATTGAAAACCCTAGAAACTCAGTTCAAACTGGCTGCAGTAAGGTAATTTTCTGGCTCAAGGGACTGAAAAATCCAGGGTACTGGCTTCAGGCATGGCTGAATCCAGGTGTCCATCAGATGACATTGTGACTCAGTCTCTTTGTCTCTCATTTCTACTTTCCTCAAGGTTGACCTGTGCTTTCAGGCAGCCTCTCCTCACATGGCGGTGAAGATGACCATCACAGTGTCAGACCTTTGTCCTACAAGTTCAGCAACACTGGAAGAAATGAAGAGCCCTCTCTGCAGATGTTCCAGCAGAAGTCCTGTGGCTGGATTGTATTGATTTACATGCTCACCGCTGAACCACTCTGATTGGTCAGGCCTGGGTCATGTGCTAACCTTGGAGCTGGGGGCAGGGCCAGCCCCACCCAAACAACAATACCTGAGGGAGGCAGAGATTCCCCAAGGAGAATCAGGGGAATGAGTGCTGTGCAGCTGCTAACAATGGATACCTACCTCCAGGGCCAGGCTGGGATCGATGACTTTCATTCTTAGAGTCCTGGCACATCAGAGCAAGATGAGTTTCAGCTTTTCCTTTAGTTCTGTTTTTATTCATTCAACAAGTACTTAATAAGCACCTACTATGTTCCCTGCCAATCCATTGAAGCAGCCAAAGGATGCTGATGGATACAATGTGACTGCCTCTCCATCCCTACACTGCCCACGAAGAGAGAGGGACTCACCCAGACTTGGGAAATGAGTTGGAATCTGCCCCATGACACTAGGGTGCACAAGACATCTCATTTCTTCATTTTTATAAATCAAGGGAAACCTGGCTCAGCCCTGCCGTGCTGGCTGGTGAGGTGTTTGTAGGGGCCATCTCCTTCCCTAGGTTATTAAGAGACCAGAGAGCTCACAAGTGTCTTCAAAATAAGCCTTTTGGACTGTGCAGTTTCTCATTGCCTTGAGCTGTGTGTCTTTTGGGCAATGTCCATGACTTGGCCATGTGGCACCTTGCTGACAAAAATGATGACATGATTACGATAAAACAAATTCACTGGAGAACCACTCAGAGAAGGTTCTGCGCAGTGTCACGGCGCCGTATACACAGGGCCCTGCAATCTCCTTAGTTATCTGCCTCCCTGGCCAGGCTGTGAGCTTGGTGAGCAGGGACAAGGTTGATCTTGCTCATTTCTGTTTTCTCAGCCATGCTGGGCACATAGTAGGGTCTTTATAAATAGCGGATGGATGGATGAAAGATGCCCTGGGTTTGGAGCAGAAGCTCTGTGTTTGCTTTACCTGCTGTGTGACTGTGGATAAATTGCCTCTCCTCTCTGGGCCTCAGTTTCCCTGCTTATGGAACAAACAGGTTGACCTTGATTATGTCTAAGTTATGTCTGAGATCCCTTCCAAGGCAACATTCTCTCTGCATTCAGGGCACCCGAGAGGGTTTCACTTCCTGCCTTCCTGTTGTTGGGCGGGGTCACGTTACTGGTTCTGTCCAATGAGCTGCACGTAGAAACGGTGGCCGGCACTTCTGGGCTGGAGTTGCTTTGCCGATGCGGAACTCTTGCCTTCTGCCGCTGGGCCATGGCAACTGCTAGTGGTGGAGGTGGTGGCCGAATCCTGCAAGTGAGGGCGTGGACCAGCTGAACGGAGCCTGAGCAAGAAATAAAGCCTGGTTGTCATAAGTCACCACCTTTTTGGGATTGTCACCGCAGCGCAACGTAGGCTGTCCGGCCTGATGCGGTTCCTCTGGGTGGTGCGTGAGGGGGCACTGCTGGGGGCAGGAATGGGAGCCAGGAGACCTTCGAGAAGGCGACGTCATGACTCCGGGTGAGAGAGGATGGTGCATGGGCCAGGGTAGTGGTGGCGGAGGCGACAAGAAAGGAATGGATTCACTTACATGTTGGAGCTTAAGAGGCCATGACTTGGTAATGGGCACAGGGAAAATGGGAAGAAAAACGAATGCTAAAGGCACCTGTCGCTTGCCACTTAAAGAACTTTCAGACCACAAATTGGGCTGAGAGTTTCTCGCACAATCTGATACTGGAATATAAATTCTCCTGATCTTTGCTCAAGAGATGGGCCTCTGCTTTCACTTTTAAAGGCAAAAGAAAGTTCCTGCAAGGGAGGTGAGGGGCCCAGGCCTGCCTCTGCCGCTGCCAGGGCGCTTTCTACCGGCAGCATCATCCGTCCTAACCCAACGCGGCCAACGCCGGTCCTCAGGCCTCGCAGCGGGCGTTCGGGAAAAAGGCTTTGGCTTGATTATGTTACCTGGCTCTCCCCAAGGAGGTGAGAAAATAGACCTAAATCCCTCTGGCTTTGTGCTTTGAGCTCTCTCCCCTGCCTAGCGTAAGTCAGGGCTCAATCAGAAGGTGGCTTTTTAGAACAGCTGTTGAGAAAATGGGTTAGCCGGGAAAAATCTTAGGAGAGAGAGAGAATTGTGTCAGGAGGGAAGAAGGAGAGAAATGCACTTTAGCAGTTTATGTTCTCATCAAAAGGATCGGGCTTCTTTGCAAAGGAACAGCACTGTTTAGACAGGACGAAGGGGAGCTAAGCCCTGAGAATGATCCTGGGGACCAGGTGACAAAGCTTCTATAGCAAAGGTCGGGTCAGCTTGGGATGTGGGGTTTGCTACTCTTCTGGCTGCCTTGCTCTGGAGAGCTCAGAAGCTGGATGAACGGTCCATTCTGATGCTCTAGCATTTTCTTCCCATTTTGTAGGCTGGCGCTATCCAGTGTGGTGGCCACTAGATACATGGAGCTATTCACATTCGAATTAACTAAAATTAAGGCCAGGCACCGTGGCTCATGCCCCAAATCCCAGCATTTTGGGAGGCTGAGGCGGGAGGATTGCTTGAGCCCAGGAGTTCGAGGCTGTAGTGAGCTATAATCATGCCACTGCACTCCAGCCTGGGCGACAGAGTGAGACCCTGTCTCTAAAAAAAATAAAAAAATAAAAAAAAAATAAAATTAAAATTAAATGAAACATTCACGCACCAGCCACATTTTAAGTCCTCAATAGCCGCCATGTGGCTATGTGGCAGTGGCTACCATATTGGACGGCACGGATATGGAATACCTCCATCACTGCAGTGAGTTCTGTCGGACAGGCTGGTGTAGACTATTGGGGTGACTGAAAAGATATTCTGAGACAAAGGGGGGAATCTTTACTGGCTCTAGTTTAAGGAGCCTATATACTCCTCACTTCTGTCTCCTGCTAAGCAGCAGAACTGAGCTTAGAACCCAAATCTCATTTAATCTCAGAGCAACCCCCCAGCTCCCTTAATCTCTCTGCAACACGGAATCCCCGAGGCTACTACGGAAGGGCTCGTTTTGCTAAATATTTCTTGAGCGAGGAAGCTGTGATATTTATCCACTAACTCAAGTCATGAACTGAGGGCTGCCCTCCCGGTGGCCTAGGCAGCGTCGATCCCAAGTACTGCTGACCTGCCCTGGGCGAGCAGACGGGATGAGTGTGGGGCACGGAGAGGGCGCCCAGGGAACCTGCTGTAAGTGGCAAGAGAGTGAGGCCAGACAGACCCAGGGGTGGGGGACATTCACTCTGCCACTTAGTAACTTGGCGGACCCCACGTTTTCTCTTCTTGCCCCTCTAACCCCCGTCTGCAGTTAGGGAGTTCCTTCAAAATATAAATGAGATCATGGCACTTCCCTGCATATATATCATGCCCATGATTTCCTATTGAATTAGAATAAAATGCAAATTCTACTAAGGCCTGTAAGGGTTCACGTGACCTGGCTCATACTCATGATCTTCCTGAACAACCTCTTGTTTGTAGCTTCCTGACCCTCACCACCACCTGGAATGATCTACTTCCTTGTTTGTTTTTCTGATTTTTGCCTCTTGGCCCTCCTGGACCATAAACTTCATGAAGAAAGGGCGTGCTTATTTTATTCCCTGCTCTCTATATACTCAGTGCCTGGCACAGTCCCCAGACATGCAATACATACTTGCAGAATAAAAGAAGAAGTGGTGACCTTGTACACGCCACTTAACCTCTTGGAACCTCAGTTTTCTCATCTATAAAATGGGAATAAATTAGGAGGATTTCGTAAGGTTACTGCAAGGTAGAAATGGAGTTATGGAAAGTGCATAGCACACAGTGGGCACTGAAATTGGCGGCTGTTATTATTGTCATTGTTATTGAAGAGCTACAAGTTCAATACAGGTTTCTTTTTTCCTGAGCTTTTTGAAAGTAAGTTGCCAAACTGATGCCCTTTCGCCCCTGAGTAGAGCAGAATCTATTTCTTTAACACAAGGACATGCTCTTGTCAATCACAATAAAACTATTAGGATCGGAACACTAACCCTGAAACATGACTCCCACGTAATCATCATGCCCCATTCAGGGTGCACCATTTGTTCCGATAGTGTCCTTTGTAGTAAAAGGGTTCAGTTCAGGATCCAGTGCTGTGTTCATTTGTCCTGTCTCTTGAATCTCCTTGAGTCTGGAATATTCCTCAGTCTTTCTTTGACTCTCATGGCCTGGACACTTTTGAAGGGGGCAGGCCGTCATTTTGTAGAATGTCGCTCAGTGTGGGGGTGTTTGATGTCTCCCCGTGGCTAGATTCAGGTCACGCATCCTTGGCAGGAACAGCACCTGTGTGACTTTCTCGTTGAACCCCGGCAGGTGGCATGTGATCTTGGTTTGTCCCATCACTGGAGATGCTCACTTTGGTCACTTGATTGTGGGGGGAGCCTGCCCACAGGGGGCTTCTCTCCACTGCGAAGTTACTCTTTTCAGCTTTGTAGTTAGTATTTTTGTGGGCAGTTTCTTTGAAACTATGTACATATCCCATTCCTCGTCAGACTTTCACTTTATTCATTCATTTATTTGTATCAGTAGGAATTTATGCATTGCTATTTTATTGGGTGGCTAATAATCTACTACTATTGTCGTTTGTTTCTAATGCTCGAATGGCCTCATTTTTGGCCAAGGAGAGCCCCTTCAAGCTGGCTTCTGTGTCCCTTGATAGAAACCAAACTTTGAGCATTTCCTTGTTTTCTGGCACAAGATATTGCAGGCTCATCTCATACTTTCCCGAGGCAGCCCTGGAACCTGCCATTTCTCAACAGCTCCCTGACTTAATTTAGTGGAGAATACCTAGAAACAAAGATCTTGGCGTTAGGTATGTTTATTGCCTTTGGGATATCACTGCTTTCAGGCTCTCTCCGGGGACAGATCTAGGGAAGGGGTGTGTGTGTGTGTGTGTGTGTGTGTGTGTGTGTGTGTGTGTACTCATATACATGTTTACGTCTATATTTATGTCTAGATTTTTAATCTGAAAACCATAAAGTCACACTCCCAGCTCTGATTCCAGTTCGTCACCGTAGAGTTCATTCTGGTTTCTTCCGTTTCAGTACTTGCAATTCCTTTCTCTGATGGTGAGAAATCCATTTATACTCAGTACATTTAATTGTTTTGTCAATGTAACAATTTTCCTGCTCCAGCTGCCACCCCTGCCTTGCAAGGCCACCCTGGCCACCACTGCCCGTGCACTCAAGTCCCATCTGGGCTGTACCCTCAGGTGGATGCCCTGCTCCTCCAGCCTGGGCTCTGCTGGCCGCCACGTTATTGTCGCTGTCGTTATCATGCTTGGTGGGGGGTGGGCCAGTGGAGTGGCTTGAGGGGGCTTCTCTCATTTAGGTCACCTGCCCTTGCCTCACCAAAGGGGCCAGTCCTGGAGGCTCGTGGGCGCGTGTGTTTTTTAATATTCATACGATGCTTCTTCCCAGACCCTCTAAGAGGTCAAAGCAATTAAAAAAATCCTTGATAATTACCCAACGTTCAGAACTTGATGGCTGATTCCAAGTGCCACGTCTTTTACTCTCCGTCACCTCCCCCGCAGACACTGATGGGAGGAAGAGTAAGTAGCAGCTGAAACGATCCCCCACTCGCTTTCCATAAAGAGGAAAATTAGCTGCTCTGATAATCATGAATATTAATGAATAGCCGATTTCACTCAATTAAAACGATGGTCTATAATTTTGCCTCAGAGCTTTACGGAGGCTGTTTCAATGACGACTGAGTGGCACCGGACGCCTTTTAAAGTTCATGGGTTTGGCTTAACTCTCCCATTCCCATCACTGGCTTCCATGCAGGAGGGACCCCAGTCCTTCCCTGACCAGATTTCTCAGCACTTGGAGTGTGCACTTTCTCTATCTTTCGGGCCCAGGGTATATCATCGTCCTGGCGAGTTTAGCAGATTCTGCATGGCTCACATCAATTCCCTGTTTCCTGAAGACTGCTCCCCCGGCCCTCTCGTCCACGGGGTCCTTGGGATGTGTGCCCAGGGGCCACATTTGTTGAGTGAAGTTCCACTTTCCCTGTCCACAGCGAATTGGCTAACCAGGAAACACCTCCCCGATTTGAGCGTCTTCCCCAGGAATCCGGGATTGGGCCTAAGAAGGACCAATGCCAGAGGGATGCTTTTAAACAGAAATGTAAGACTCAGGAGCTGTGGGTGGCTGCGTTATCTTGCGTCACACCAGCGGGGCAGCCCGTGTGCAGAGAGAAACAGGCTGAGGGAACAACATACAGAGGAAGCAGGGGCCTGAGGGGCTTCTGTCTGCTTGTTCAGGTCTCTCCTGAACCTCGGCATGAAACCCACCTTGGGTTCCTGGAAACACCTCTTTCCTTATGATAAAGTACCCTTTTATTTCTAATGTTCGTTTTGGAAGGTTTCTGTTACCTGCATCCAGAGAGTCCCAAGTAGCACAGCTGTCCACGCACGGGCCTCTGTTTTTATTCCTGGGACCCCAGGGGGTCTTCCATCAGTCCTCTCTGCTGGCAGAAGCACTGTCTTCCCGGGAGAAAGTCCCAGACTGGGCCGCGGAAGCATCAGTCACAGCCTCCAGCCCCCCAGGTCCTGTTCCTACCTGTCCACGAATAAGTCTGTTAAAAAAAGACAAAGTAAGACAATGTAAGATCAGTCCAATGGAGAAAATATCTCAGAAGTTTTGGAAGTTTTAATGCCAAACCGTGGGTTGCCTGACATGCTATTTTTCGGCCAGTGGCTTGGGGTTCCTGCAGACACAGCCGCTGTGTGGCAGTGGCCCTCTTTGTTGCTTTCTAACACGCCCCTCTCACTCTCTGTCTCCTTACCCCATTGTGTCCTTCTTCAAAGCATTCATTGCTACCTAATATTATAATATGTATTTATTAGCTTACTGTTTATTGACTGATTGCCTCCTTCAACTAGAACAAGCACTTCAGTATCTAGAACAGGGCCAAGCACATACTAGGTGGCCAAGAAAAATTTGTAGAATATGTGAATGAATGAATGAATGAATGAATTTAATCCTTCTTCAGTAAGCCCCCAAGGAGAGGCTCTGGGGTTCTCACATGGACCTGAGCGTCCTTTTGTTTAACCGTTTTCTTGGTGCCCAGAGCCCATTCACCTGGACACATGCCTTTCCTCTCCTGGGTGTGTCTGGAGAATGTGGCTTAGAACTCAGTTATTGGATTCAACACCTCTGAGTTTGAATCTCAGCTGTGCCACACTAGCTGTGTGCCCTTCAGGTAAATTACTAAACCTAAATTACTGCATTTCTTCTTTGCATCGAGGATAATAATACTTTCTATTAATATCACTTTGGGTTGTTGTGCAAACTCAATAAGCCAATGAATGTCAATTTCTTAGCCCTATAATCAGGCATATGGTACTTGCTCAATGAATGTAAGTTTGTCTTATATTAATAGCTCCATTAAGAGAGATCACCCTCTGTTGTTCAGCAGCATTGGTTCATTCGTTCATTTGTTCATGAATTGATTTGTTAATTCAGCCAATGTGTGTTGAGAATTTATGTGTTTTAGGTTTCACAGACACAACGAAATGGCTTAACTCTCCAGAAAACTTTTGTTCACTGTGTGTGAATTTGGTGGTAAGACAATCTTCCGTTCCCTGGAGAATTTGCCTTATAGAAAATAGCTCTCAGAAAGATGATCTCATGGGCTCTCCATGGCCACCAGTACAGGTCCTCAGGATAGGGTTTTGAGACAGGACCCAGAGAAATCCTGGAGCTGGGAGGTGTTGTTTGAACTTGGGGAACATACTTCACTTCTATTAGCCTATTTTCCCACCTGGAAAATGTGGATGTGGCACTAGATCAGTTGGCCTCCAGCCTTAACGTGCATCAGAATGGTGTGGAATGATGCTCCGGGCAATTCTAACGCTGGCCCTTGGAACATACTTTGAGGAACTGTAAACTAAATGACAATGAGGATTTCCACTTTTTGCTGCTGGGATTCTTAAACACAGCCTAGTCTCTACCTTTGATATTCTGCCTTCTACAGACGTCGAGGATATGGTGTAGCCACTAACTGGAGGTTTCCTCCCCCTCTTGGCTCAACCTGTAACTTTTAAGGGAGCTTTCCATGGTCCTGAAGTCAATTCTAGGGTTCTCCAAAAAGTTTCCTTACTGGCGTCTTCAGGGTGGTTGGCTACTCCTTCACAAAGGAGACCAAATAGACTGTGAAGTCTCCTCCTCCTGCCCTGAAGTTCTTCCAGCCTTTCCTCTGCTTGGTGGAATAAGAAAACCACGTTCTCGTTTCCACGCCGAGTTGCCAGCACATCGGTTTCCATGACAGCAGAGGGAGAATAAAGGCCGGGCTCCCGTCTACAGCAGAATTAAAGCCACCCTCTTGGAAAACAAATAATGATTTCAGGAGGGTTCTGGGAGTTGGAGAGCATTGGTTTTTGCTTTATTCATCCACATAGCATGAGGCTCCAGGAAGGGAAGACATGGCGGGGGGCTGATGGGGGAGGTTCTATAAAGGCTTTTCACTGGGGAGAAGGGCGCATAATAATGACGATGGAAATAATAATGACAGCACCTCACAGGGCTGCCACACTTTAAAATTTGAGGCGGCTGTGTTAGACCCTTGATATAACCTGTGAATTTTGCACAGGAAGAGACTGAGCCCTCAAGAGGAGAAGTGATTCATCCCTTACTTTCATCCCAGAGTGCCAGGGGCTTCTCATTGCCTGACTGGGACTTCTCCAGCAGCGCTGAGCCATGTTTCCCTACCTCCTCATCAAAACTAGCTGGTCCTCTGTCCCATTACCTCCCATCCCTAGTAACAGTGGCACCCCCGAGCAGCCAGTGTTGGCTACAGAGCAACGGTGAATCAAAGGGCCATTCTCTCAGGTCAAGTTCACTTCTAGAGGCAGTACCCCAACCCAAACTGGTGATCCCAGAGACAAAAAAGCTGACACTGCCAGGTTAGGGAGGGAAGGAATGTTTGAATATAGGTACTTTTCCCCATTCTGCATACACGGAGGGCTGCTCTTATTCATATAACCTTGGGGAACTAGTTTCATGCTCTGTATACCCTCAGGACAACCCTAGGAGGTGGATATTATTTTTAACCACATTTTACAGAGGAAGAATATGAATCTCAGAGAGGCTAAGTGACTGGTCAGTGTTCATACTGCAAGGAAATTCCAAAGCTGGGCTTGGAACCCAGGTCGCCGGACACTCCAGTGGACCTGAGTGTCAAACCCAACAGGACAAGAGCCAGGATGAACCACCCAAGGTACCCGGCTTCCTTGAAGCCCAAGAGCACTTCTGGGACTCTGCTATGGTTAATTTCAAAGTTGTTTCCTTAATAGGGAGAATGTGGGTGAGGAAAGGGGTTTGAGTTGGGTTCATTCTGGAACAGTCGCCCAGCACAGAATGAAATGCAATTGGCTGGGTGATAAATCTAGAAACTTCACAATCACAGCAAAAACCCCTCGGTTTCATGCTTTGCCATTCTGGAAGGGCCTGCAGCATCTTCACCCAGAGAGTTGGGTGGCAATGTCAGGTTCAGATTTTATCTTTGCAGAGATCCCAGAGGTGTGATCTGGGCAAAAAATTAGGGTCATGAGATCATGAGAGGCTAGGATTGTCAATTTTAAGAGCTGAATAGGATCTTACAAATAGTCAAGTCCAATGCAGCCCAAAGTGTCACTGTGAACACCACCAGGGATGTATAAGATGATTTAGATCTTGGATTAGTCAGGATAAGCTCACAAATGCTGCAGTAACAAGCAAACCCAGAAAACTTTGTGACTTAACATAACCAAGTTTTGTTTCTCCTACACAAATTCTCATGAGGGTCTGTGGACCCTCCAGGGTGGTGGTCTTCCATGCAATGACTCAAGGACTCAGGGCTGCTTTGATTTTTGTGAAGCTGTCATCTCTTGTATAGCTTCCAGGTCAGGAAATCAGAGGAAGACAGAGTCGGAGGGCTTCACAGGTTGCAAAAAATGACCACAGACACAGGATTTTAAAATCTTTGCTCTGTGATTGGCTTGTTTAGCTTTTGTTATGGGATGGATTGTAAAACATAAATATTTACAATCTTTGAGATTTCAAAGATTAAGATTATTTTGATAACATTATTTATAGATTTAAAAGATGTGGTATCACAGGTCTGTTGAGGGGGGAAACTAACGTGGAATAAATATTTTGCATCAGTTTGGAAAAAAAAAATCCACAGTCCTATCGTCTGGCAGTTTAAAGTTTAATAAAGGCAACTATAGACACTGTGTAAATGAAAAAAGAAAGCGAAGATAACAGCAATAAAGATAAGCACATGGAACAGTTGAAGATAACACAGACATATCATTTGCAATATTCCTCTGTTTTTAAAAATACTTATTCATCAACTTTTTCATTAAAATGATATTTAATGGGTGCATATCATGTGAATAAGGTATTCATTAGAATTCAGTAGCAAACTTCTATGAACTTTTATTTACCAAAGATATTCCTTAGAGAAAAAAAGATAAATTAAAATATAGAAAATAGTACAAGACCTATGTTGCCTTAATGAACATTTATAAGAGTTTATCATTCTGTCAGCTATCAGATAAAATATGACTTCACATTTGAAATCATATTAAGGCCGGGAGCTGTGGCCCAGGCCAATAATCCTAGCACTCTGGGAGGCCGAGGCAGGAGGATCGCTTGAGGTCAGGAGTTTGAGACCAGCCTGAGCAAGAGCGAGACCCCATCTCTACAAAAAATAGAAAAAAAAAAATAGCCAGTCAACTAAAAGTAGAAACAAAAAATTAGCTGGGTGTGGTGGCGCATGCCTGTAGTCCCAGCTATTCCGGAGGCTGAGGCAGGAGGATCGCTTGAGCCCAGGAGTTTGAGGTTGCTGTGAGCTAGGCTGACGCCACGGCACTCTAGCCCGGGCAATAAAGTGAGTCTCTGTCTCAAAAAAAAAAAAAAATCATATTAAAATAAAAGAATTTTGATTAAAAGCCCATTAAATAATGATGACATGAGAACTTGGCAACATTAAAATTTGTTCTCAATTTACTAACAAAAATCTATAAAAGAAAAAGTTGTTAAATGAAAAGTAACTATCTCTGACACAGTACAAAAAATTAGCAACTTTCAAAATGCGTGGTTTTTAAAGAACAAACAGTATCCGAAAATAAGATAAAAATGATATCGCCCACGATTGTCATCTAGAAAATGTCAGGAGATTAACTTAAAGGATATGTGCATAAACACACGAGCTCAACAAAGACTGTCATTTGAAGCTGCAAGTACAAACTGCTAAAAACTAATGTTATAAACTATATAGCTACTCCTAATAGATTTGGGGCACAGGAGGTTTAAATAAAGACAATTTAACATCTGATTCAGATATATGAAGGAAAACTCATAGGGATATATCCTGCTACTGGTTGAGAAGACTGAATAAGCCCCCAAAACTCATGATTCTTAAAGTAATCAACAAATTTAATGCAATGACTGTTGAAATCTGAGGCAATGTTCTGTAAAACTCAAAAACATTGTATGAGAGCATTCATCTGCAAGGACAGTCAACAGGAATATCAGGTAACAAAAAATTATTAATCTGCATATTGTGGAAGAGCAAAAAATTAAATGACAAAGAGGCTGCTAGATTTAAAAACGAACCATAAAGTAACGAGTATCAGAACTATGTAATAATGGCTGGACACAGCGGCTCACGCCTGCAATACCAACACTTTGGGAGGCCAAGGTGGGAGGATCATTTGAACCCAGGAGTTGGAGACCAGCCTGGGCAATATAGAGATCTTGTTTCTACAAAAAAAAAAAAAAAAAAATTATTGGGGCATGGTGGTGCCTCTAGTCCCAGCTAATTGGGAGGCTGAGGCAGGAGGATCAGTTGAGCCCAGGAGTTTGAGGTTATACTGAGCTGTGATCAGCCTGGGCCACAGAGCAAGATCTTGTCTCTCTAAAACAAACAAACAAAACTATATAATAATAACCTTAAAACAGAAAAAATAATTAATGAACTAGAGTAATAAAAAGTCCATTATAAGAACTTAATTTATGTGAAGCTAGAAATAACACCACATGAATGTGGAAAGCACTCACTATTACAGAAACATTTTGGAGACAACTGGATACCCGAATAAAGAAACATTAACATGGAGTCATTCTTCACACAACATTCTATATTAAATTCCAAAGAAACCAGGAATTAATCTTTAAAAATAACACAGAACAGTATAATCACATTAGACAAATTTCTGTGATTCAAGACATGGAGATTGAGTTGTTAAAATGAATAGTTAAATTCAAATTAACTCAGTTAAATACAAATTTCTAAAATTATTGTCCCCAAAATGCAATTAAAAAGGAAAGAAATAACAGAATAAGAAAAACGTAGGTGAAACATATCTCATATGGCTTATTATCCGAAAGACAAACGACTTTGGTACAATCACGTAGAGTTCATGCCCTGATGCTAGGGGACGTGTAGACAGAGGGTCTTCCTGGACAGAAGCCGCGCCAGCAGCATTCATACCAAGCGTAAGTCGCTGTCACACTAAACCAATAAGACACGTTACAGCGATCGACACCAACACTGGTCCGTCAGGGAGGAAACGGGTATACAAATCAGACTTTGCAGATTTACAAATTTTTCAGTCTTCCTAGAGTACAGTCAGGGATTACAGAATTCCTTTAAAAAGAACGTAAATTACAATATTTAATCTAAATTTTACTTCAAAGAAATGGAAACATAGTAAAAAAAATGATGAAAAAGAAACCCCTTAAATCAGAGCTGTGCTATCAACATCCGCAAGCACACACAGGATCCGCTATTAGAATCGCTTCTTCAGAAATGCCCTCAGCTCTCTTCCTCTCCCTCGCCCTGTTATTTTTCAGACAACTCTTTACCCTTGGGATAAACGTACCATCACCTTTTCGCTGACTGTCTGTCCTCAAATAGCCTCCTGAAACATGTTAAATCCCTAGTTTCAAGCCTCAAAGTGGCGCTCCAAACTGCCTGCCAACACCGGTCAGTCTCTCACAGGTTCACTCTCCCAAACTGTACCGCCCCGTCTTCTCTCTTGTCAAAGCTTTCACATCCCGACCTCACCCACACTGCTCACGTTCCTTCCTCGCACATCACTGAGGAAATCAAAACCAGAAGGCGCGAGCCATCTCCAAAACTGCAGAATTACCTACGCTTGCAGACACCTTCTTTTGTCCCTGCTGTTACAACGCTACTGGGTATCTCCCCCCAGCCCGACGGTCCGTGCTCTGCGTCCTCTTCCTGGACGTCATACTGTGTGTGGCATCGCTCAACATGATCTACTGTCGCTTCTTAAAATACACCTCTCCGCTTCCTTTACCCCACCTTTCTTGTGGCTTATTGGGATAAGTCCCCTTTGCCGGGTCCTCCTCTGCCCACATCTAAACGACGGCCTGTCCCAGGACCTTGCCCTGGAACTGCTTTTCTCCCTAGATTCTCTCCTCAGGATATGACATCAGTTCCCTTGGATTTAAATGTTGTCTTTATTCTGACAGATCTCTGTTCTAGGTTGTGGAAGTACCACCCCACACTCTGGAGATCTAGATTTTACATCCAGCTGCGTATCTAAGATTCTTCTTCCATGTGTCTCAGTTTGGACTCGACTTGTCCTAAATGAAACTCTTGATGTTTCGTTCAAGCTGTTCCCCCAAGTCCTTACCTTTCACATCATCCACTTGGTTTCTCAGACCAGAAACTCATGGAGTCATCTTGATCCTCCTCATCCCCCACCTCACTTCTGGTCTACCAGTAAATCCTGCCCATTCAAACTCTGTGATACATTCTTCAACTACAACCAGACTTCTCCAGATGGGGCCTCTGCACGTGCTGGGTCAGGCACACTTGGCGGAAGAAATGGCCGCAGTGGGTGCTCACGGCCTCCTTCGGGCACGCCTGGCAGAAGGGCAGATTTTCTCCTCCCGACTGTCCTTGTGCAAAGGGGCCATGGCCTCCTGCTCACCCACCAGCCTCTGTCTACGGGACCTCCTTCTCTGCCGGGTCTTCGGAAGGCCTGTTGCACTCAGCAGTCCCAGCCAGGTAAGAGGCCCAGGGAAGGAGGCAGCCGTGAGCAGCATGGAGGACAGGACTCAGGCTGCAGCTTCAGGCAACTGGCCACCCTCCGTCAAGGCGCCGCTGCATGGACCACACACGCCTTCATTCCGCACGAGCTTCCAAAATGTCTCATCAGTTTTGACACGCTCCCTCTGGTGTCCTCATATTTGCTAAACCTGAACTTTATTTTTCATACATCTGGAGGAAGCAAGTGATTCAATAACCAATTATGTTTTCCTCTGGAGAGCGTTCTGTGAGTATTTTTATAGCCCCGAATTAAAAGGCCAGGGTGTCCTTGTCATGGCCAGAAGCCAGCCAGACCATCCTAAACTTTCAATGTGAGTCTCCTCTGGTTTGCTGTCAGTGGGAGAGTTTGGCGGGAGTTTGCACTGTTCTGTCGCACACTGTCACGCTGGGCGGCTGTCCACAGTCACTGCCAACCACTGCAGCACCAACTCCATCAGCCAGTCGTTCTCCCAACATCCCTTCCAGGGTCATATGGATCCCACAGTGAAAGAAAGAGAAAGAGAAAAAGAACAGGACATAGAACAGACCAAGACTCTCATAATGTGTGAAGCCACTTGGTTTCTTCTTGTCAAACTGCTTCCAAGGATGACCCAAAGAAGGAAGTACCCCCTACAGCTTCCCTCCATTCACTGGTGTCACCTCGTGCTATGCCCCTCACCTAGCCTTCCTCCCAAAAATCTCTCTTAATATCTTACCTCAATTTCTCCGGCTACAATTGCAGATCATTTTCTCAGGCTCCAGACCTGGGCAGACGGCCAGCAGGCGAGTGGTTCTTCAATCGTGCCAATTATACGTGTTCATATGTCAGTAAAACTGCGGTGGGGAGCTGGAGACACTCACCCATTCCTGGAAACATGGAATTACCAGGAAACGAAACTCCCCGTGACCTAGGGGAGCCGGAAGGTGAGATGGACTTTGGTTGGTGCAGGGTGTGGCTCGTTTGCTCGTGGAGAGGAGGAAAGTCTTGGACTTTTCACGTAAATAGGACAGGAACTGAGACTCGACTCACAGACTGGGGTCCCCAGAACCCCAGCTTAGGGAGCCTCAGGATCCAGGCACGACAGACCTGTAGCGCCTATTCATGATGCTGCAACATCAGCCGCCACCCCACTGTCCTCCAAGTTCCCTCCAGTCAGGGTCTTGGCTTTGACCTTGGGTGAGCTCATGGGGGTGGGGCACTAACTGGGGCTACCACTTGAGGCTTTTAAGGGTCCAAGATTCTTGCTGAAAAATCTCACCCCACAGACCCTTCCCTCAGTCCCACTTTGCCACTGTTTGCTGTGGGGTTGTGTGATATTGTGATATAATTTAAAAATATTATATATATTTGGTCCCCATCCCCGGTTCCTGGCACAGAGCTCCTAAAACTCTTGAATGGATGCTCCTGGGCTTATGATGGGGTTACACCCTAATAAACCCATGCAAATAAAGAATATCCTAAGTTGAATATGCACTTAACACCCCAATAAATCCATCATAAAGCTGAAAATTATGAGTTGAACCATCCTAAGTCCAGATGCCCCTTACGATGGGGTTATGTTCAGATAAATGTATCTTTATTGTTTATAATAAGCCCCTTTCAATCATACCTGAGTTTATGCTAATGACGTGACTCTTAAAGGATGAGAACAGGTTGCCAGAAGAACCAACCATGCAATTAGAGGGTTGGGACTCTTGGCCTCACCTCTGACCTCCAGGAAGGGAAGAGGGTCCTGGGACCTGAGCTAATCACCAGTGGCCAGTGATTTAATCAATCGTGCCCACATAATGAAACCTCTAAAACCCTAGATGAAAAGGTTCCGAGAGATTCCAGGTTGGCGAGTGCATCCACATCCCGGGAGGGTGGCGCACCCCAAACTCCGCAGGGGACAGAAGCTCCTGTGCTCAGGACCCTTCTGGGACTCGCCCTGTGTGCCTCTTCACCGGGCTGCTCATTTGAGTCCTTTATAATAAACCAGTAATAGTAATTAAAGTGTTTCCCTGAGTTCTGTGAATCAATGCAGCGAATTATCCAACCTAGGGAGGGGCCACAAGAACTCCTGATTTGCAGCCGAGTCAGCCCAAAGTGTGGGTAGCTTGGAGACCCACCACTTGCAGCTGGCATCTGAAGTGGGGAGCAATTTTATGAAACCGAGCCCCCAACCTGGGGGTCTGAGCTAACTCCAGGTAGTCAGTGTTAGAATTCACTTCAATCACAGGACACGCAGCTGGTGTCCGAGCTGGAAATTTAGATGGTGGGGGAGAAATCCCCCCCCCCAACATTTGGTGTCAGAAGGGCTGTGAGTGGAGAATCAGTTGTTCTTTTAGGTTGCCCCTAAAAAGTCCCTCTCCCCAAAGTCCCTTGGCTTTTTTCTCGAAGGAGATGGCTCTCTCGAACCTCAGGGCCACAGGTGGGTGGGCACCTTCCTCACTTCATGCTACCACTGCACGACCATTACGTACCCAGACCCTACAGGAACACCTGTGAGTGGGGCCGCTGGCCATCCACCGCCCCTTCCCCGCTGCCCCTGCAGAGCCATCGCGCTCACTCCGTTCTGACTTGGGCTTGAGGCCTGTGGGCTTTTCCCAGCCCCGTGTTCTGCCATCGTCCTGGTGATTTTAAGGACTACGCAAGATGACCATTCAACACGGAGGCCCTTCAGTTCCCTGTCCTGCTCACATCCAATGCCACCCACCCTAGTGCCCAGTCTCTGGAACCGTCCCCGAAATGACAAATGCAGGCCTTGTGCTCATCTTACAGCTCTCTCCCAGGCCACTCACTGCTCCATCTGCTCCTCGGCCTCTACTCTTTGACCCTCCAGTTCTACATTTCCGCCATATCTTGTAGGATAATATAGAAACACAGACGTAGAGAGGTTAAGTAACCTGCCCGAGGCCACAGCGGGGTAAATGTAGAGCAGGTTCAGATCTGGGTGTCTGTCACCCCCGCCCACGAGCTGCATTACAGTAAAATGTCATCTCTCTTCGTACCTTTCCTTGTCCTTAGAAAGAGTTGAGTAAAGGCTTGATAAATGGACAGAAAGGTTGATAGCTGGATATATGGATAGACGTAGGAAGAAATAGCACTCTGTATCAATATAGAGTACTGATCATATAGAAACTTCTATGATAGTTACTAGATAATTTTCTTGATTTTCCTACCAGCTTATTGAGCCACTTGAAGGCAGAAATCCACTGTATTTAATTAATACTAGCTTGAGAATGTTTCTAATGTAGAAGCCATTACAGGAAAGATCTTTAAAAAGATCTGCATGAAAAAAAAAAACCTACAAAAGCAATGTTGGGAGACAAATGACCAAATAAAAATGGAAAAATCATTTACAACTACCATCAAAATCAAAGGGTAATTTCCCTAATGTGTAGGGAGCTATTGCAAACAAGAAAGAAATGATCAATTACCAAGGAGAAAATTGGACAGAAGAAATGAACAGACATTTCATAGAAAAAGAAATACAAAAAGTCTTGGCCAGGCGCGGTGGCTCACACCTGTAATCCAGCACTCTGGGAGGCTGAGACGGGCAGATTGTTTGAGCTCAGAAGTTTGAGACCAGCCTGAGCAAGAATGAGACCCTGTCTCTACTAAAAATAGAAAGATATTGGCCAAACAACTAAAAATAGAAAAAATAAGCTGAGCATGGTGGCGCATGCCTGTAGTCCTAGCTACTCGGGAGGCTGAGGCAGGAGGATCGCTTGAGCCCACGAGTTTGAAGTTGTTGTGAGCTAGACTGACGCCATGGCACTCTAGACCAGGCAACAGAGTGAGATTCTGTCTCAAAAAAAAAAAAAGTCTCTAAAACATTTTAAAAGATGCTCAATCTCACTCACATGAAAAAAAGGCAAGTGATACTGCAATACTCTTTTCCCCTGTGAGACCAGCAGAAATCCAAACGTTTGGTGACTCGGTGAGCATGCAAGGAGACAGGCACCCCCACACATGGCTGATGGGAATGTCAGTTAGTACTTCTCCTTCAGGGGAGTAGCAATTTCATAGTTTCCTTCAAGACTACAAATGCACATTCTCCTTGACCAGCAATTCTGATGTTCAACATACAGGTATACACATGAAATAATATATCTATATAAACATAGCATCGATGTTTTAGAAACATTTGCATCAAATTTAGAAACAAACCAAATGTTCACCAATGAAGTTAAGCTAAATAAACTGGCTACATCCATACAATGGGACACTGCAGCCATTAGCAGGGGGCAGGGTGAAGGAGGGAGCTTTTGTTATTGGAATAATCTCCAAGGTAAATTGATACATCAGAAAAAAGGCCAGGTACGGAACAGTGCGGATAAGATGCTATTATCTGTGTAAAACAAGGGAAGAATAAATACATACTTATTTGCTTTTTCTGCAGAGAATATTCCTGGAAGGATACATCAAGAAACTAGTAACAGGTTGCCTCTGGGGAGAAAACGTAGATGTCTGGAAACCAGGAGTGGGAGGGACACTTTCCAATGTGTTCCTTTTCAATTTTGAACCAGTAAATGTAGCATCTTTTCAAGTAATTACTTATGTTTTGAAATGTTTAAGAAGAGTAAGAATCGGTGGCTAGAATGAAAGGAATTCTGGACTAGTCGGAAGGTCTGGATTCTAGGCCTAATCCCAGAGATTTGGAGCCTCGTGCTCTGGGACAGCCACAGCTTCAGGCTCCTGCACAGGCAGGTGGGTCGCGTGTCACAGCTGAAAATGGCTGTGCCTTGTAAACTGCAAACTGGTGCCCAGCGTCAGGGCTATCATTCCCCGGAGTCAGCCTATTCGGCACAGTTCCTTACATATACTAGGTGCTCAGTAACTTTTAAAATGAGTGACCTAACCTAGTTTTACCTGCTTTAAAAGTGTTGGAGCCAAGAGTTTTCTCCTCTTCCATTTTCTCCCTCTCCTTTGTGCTTCTTTCCTGCCTCTGCTCTGCCTCTTCCCAGCAGAAAAGGCCCCCTGCCTCTTCCTCGTAGCTGCTCTAAACCCTTCGCATCAGTCGAAGCCCAGCTCAAGGCCCAGTTTCCTGCATGAAACTTTCCTAAAGACTCAGCCTTCATTCTTCATCCAGGGCCTGCACCTACAGTTGGGCAGTCTGTTCACTGCACAAGAAGAGCGGCTGGCAAAGGAGGTGAGTGGGGACTGAGACCCAGCCCACAGCCTGCTTGCCAAGCCATGCGCCCTGGCTCAGGGTAGCACTGGCCCCAAAGAAGAAGAGGGGCCCACAATAATTTGCACAAAGGGGTTAGAGGAGCCTGCAGGTCTATGCGCATCTCCCTTTCCTAAACTACCATCTCATTTATGAACATTTGGTTTTTGCCAATTTCCCTGACTTTGGCTTATACTTAGCTCCATGTGGGATAGGACTATGTCTCTGTATCTTTCCATACCCTCTTATGCCTAGCCCAGGGCTGGGCACCTTAAGCCACTCTCTCAAAGGTCTCCAACTAAAGCCTAAACGCAAATCCTAGTGATGTTTTCTCAGTCCACATCCACACTGACAACGCAAACGTTAGGTCATCAGCAGTCCTCTCCTTTAAATTCTCCTCTCCACTGGCTCTTGGGTTCCCTTTCACTCCTCTGATCATCCGTAAAAGGAGATCCACTCACTCCCAGGACAGGGAGGTGGACCTGCATGGACTTTGAAAACAGAGGGGTCCGTTCAGATCCCCACTCCGCCCCTGCGCGGCTGTTAACCACATGCAGGTGCCATAACTTCCTGACCCCAATGCCATCCAGATCTTTATTCCTGGTCTTGATCTCCTTGTTGAGTTTAAACTCCTGTGCATCCTTGGACGTTCCATTATCCGGATTATCTGCCCACCCTGCCCAAACAGGCAATGAGAGGGTCCTTGGGTTGAGTGTTTGGGCCAGTAGGTGGCGCTGTCTCCCAAGACAGGACCCAGCTTCTCCCTTCACCTTTGGAAGGCACACTGCTGGGCCAAAACCCAGGGCACCGAGATATTTCTTTTAAAAATGATGGCTTAAAAACTAGCAGTGTAATTCCTCAGGGCAGGAAATACCTGACTGTGGAAGGTTAGCCCTGGTAAATGTAGATGGGGGTGTGGGAAGAAAGAAAGGGAGAGCACAAAACTGTGTAAGAGGAAGAGGGGTAGCCGGGGGACAGACGGAGCCTGCAGGGCAGCAGAAGACAGGGTTGACCAAGAGCAAAGTTTGCCAGTGAAAAATGTCCCGTGGCACAAATAGCCAAAGAATTGTTAAGAACGGAAATGCCTAATATTGGATTTTAAGTTATCTGCTCTGCAATCGTGTCCTTGGATGAAAGCCGCCTCTGTCGCAGCTCTCCACACCGTCTATGCTGGACAAGCAGTCACTCCATTATACAGAACTACTTGGGCGAGGGGCTATCTAGAGATCACAGAAAAGGTCTGTGCTCTATGTTTGATGATACGGTCCTCAGAAAAACAGGATACGGGAGGAGCAGGGGTTCAAGATCTGAGACTCAGGAGACATGGAGGGCTCAGTGGAGCCCTTGGGAGCTGCTAGTAAAAGCAACAAGTTCTTGGTGGGAAGCCCCTGAATTCAACCCAATGGCGTGGGGAAGC
This sequence comes from Avahi laniger, assembly GCA_963575035.1. Lineage (NCBI taxonomy): Eukaryota > Metazoa > Chordata > Mammalia > Primates > Indriidae > Avahi > Avahi laniger. Next base: position 9,122 of record CAUYSK010082965.1, on the reverse strand, counting down.
AGCCTGCAACGCTGCGTGATCTCACTCACATGTGGAGCGCAAAAATGTTGACTCAGAGAAGCAGAGAGTGGAACGGTGGTCACCAGAGGCCGGTGGCAGTGGGGGTCAGTCAAAGGATGCAACCTTTTAGTTAGATAGGAGGAATCAGTTGAAGAGATCTATTGTGTATGACTACAGTTAATAACAAAGTACTGCATTTTTGAAAACTGCTAAGAGAGTAGGCCTTAAGTGCTCTCACCACAAAACAAAAAACAAATGAAACAAAAATTGGCCTGAAATATATTGAGGCTATTAGTCATTCACTAGGTTGATAAAGAATCCTTATTTTGAGTCCTAAAAAACAGCCACTCCTGAAAAGCACAGTCAGATGAACCAGTGGCCGTTTTGGATGGGGAGGCTGTAGAAAGGAATGACCCCCCCCTCCTCAGTGGAACATGCAGGAGGGGCTGGCTCACTGTGAGTGCTTGGGACAGACACGCCAATTTCAACAAAAGGATAAGGTTTCCCATTTAATCACTTCCTGTAACGGGAATGTATGAGCCTCCAACTGCAAACTCAATGCAGCACAGAGATAATCGAAAGAATTAAGCAAACGCAGAGAGCGACGACAGTGAGGCAGAAGTGGGACCCCAGCAGAGAGACTTCACAGACAATCCTGCCACCATTAGTGGGGTGAGCAGAGGTTGGTCTATCATGAAGTTCAGCCCTTGCATTGCGCCTTGCCAAAGCCCGGCAACAGGCTCTAGCAACGTGTTCACATGGTCACACTATGTATTTTGTAAAATTTGCAAATGTAACGTATTTTAACCACAGTTAGAATTGCTGTCTCTTTCCACTCCAACTTCCCTCTGTCATAGTTTCTGTTGTATCAGGTGGCATTTTGGGGATCTAGCTAAGGGGAACATGAGTTGAGCTTACATGGTCTGGGTGTACCAAGATATGCGGTTCATAAGCACTTCCATGTATAGTCAAGTTATTGCTGTTTCGATATGGAAACGGCTTCCAGGAACAGCCTCTACCACCCACTGAGACAGCTCACCTGACACCAGAGACTGACATGCAAGGTCCGTGGGCCTGTCAGGACAAGAATGTATCTTATGACATGAGGCACCAGAAGTCTGTGGACAGTGGAGCCAATAAATCCTTTTAACCCCTAGATGTAGAAAATCATATGTATAGAATTCAGTTTCATCAAAGTGCAGTCAAAATGAAAGTTCTCTTCTTCAGGAATATATTTAATAATGCAACTTATACAATTATACACACATCATGAAATAAAATTATTTTTTACATATTTCTATACGAAACCAACACAAGTTATTCTGACATCAAAAAGTAAACTTGAAGAAAACATTTTTTTTAGTTGTGACCAAAAACAGTAATTCATTGAAGGAAAGAGATAAATTTTAAATCAACTGAACAGATGCCTAGATTTTTTTGATACTCACTTGAAGAATAAACCATATAAACACATTAAAACTTTTACAAATTTCTTATTGTTTTGGCATAAAATTTTGACATCTACAAAGATAATCTCATAATAAGCCTTTACAACAAAGACTTAGCAATAAAAAGGTCAATGACCGTTAGAATTTAGGGTATTTGAGGTTAGTCACTGCCCAAGAAAACCTGAAATGCTCTAAAATCTTAGACTCCGATAGGAAACTCTTGACAGAGGCTTCCCCAAATTAACAGCACTAAAAATTGGCGTGTCATTGCCAATAATGATTGTGAAACAAATATTAACTTTTCTAATCTTTCAATAATAAAAAATAAATTTTGATTAACGTGCTAGAGGAGATACCAAATTATTAATTTTCATCCAAGAAAATGCATTACGAAAGTGTTGTCAAATGAAGAGGGAATAAAAAACTGTAAAGCTGAAAATATAGCAATGGTTCAAGCAGTTAAAAATATTATTTTTTTGGATTTTTTGATGTTAATGGTTTTTGTCAGTTTTTTGTTTTTCGGCTTTTTTTTTTTTGAAAGAGAGGGTCTTGCTCTGTTTCCCAGCAGGGGCAAAGTGGTCATATCACAGCTCACTGCAACTCCTGGGCTCAAGCTATCCTCCCACCTCAGCCTCCCAAAGTGCTGGTATTACAGGCATGAGCCACTATGCCCAGCCTCTGTCAAAGCTTTTTAAAATTTATAATTTGTCATTGCTTTTCCCATTCTAAGTCAATGTTTACTTTGGTTCCTAATTTTATTTTTGTGTCTTTTCCCCTGAGGAGGCCCAACGCTGTGTAAGCTTCAAACCGCACAAACGTGTGTCCTCTCCCCTGCTCCCCGACGGTGTGGGGCAGGGGGTGCTGCAGGCGGACTCCCCAGACCCGGCGGTTTTCCAACACGGGGCCCTAAAGAGAGTTGGATCGGAGGACGAGCTGCCCGGCAGCGCTGGGGACAGGGCTCAGGGGGGCGAGGGACCGGAGAGGCGCAGAGTCCCAGTCCGGGCCCAGGCCCTGTGTGCTCAGCGAGCAGTTCCCTTGGCCGTCCCTGCTGGAAGTCCCTGACCGTCCCGGGGCTGCGGCTCCCGGTGCTCAGACTGTTTTCAGGTCCTCTCTTCGCAGTGGCTCCAGAGTTTCAGGGGCAAGGCTTGCACTCGAGTTTGCAGGAACTTCCAACACGCGTCTGAGCCCTCCGGTGTTTCCAGCCCCACCTACCTTTTGTGTAACTGTCATTATCGACCGTGTGCTTTAGGATTTAATAAAAGGCCCACCTCAAAGGAAACTGGGGCAATATATTCGGGATTACTCCCCATCGCCCCCACCCCGCCGCATCGGCCGCTTTTCAGATGCGGCTTCCTAAAGCGCCTTCAGCCACCCGGGCGTGGCTCGCTCGCGACCACCCGCACTGTCCCCAGGCGCCGCCCCGCCCCACGCTTCGCCTGGCCGCCGCCGGGAGGCTGCCCACCCGGCCCCGCGCACTCAGCCGGTCACAGCCCCCGAGCCCGCAGCCAGCCGACGGTCCCGCCCACCACCGCGCGGCTCTCTCGAGTCCCCGCCCGCCTCCGTGCGGCCGCTGACCAGAGGACTTCGGGTCGCAGCTCCTCCCCGGGACCCTGCGCGCCCCGAACGTCTTACCGAATAGCCATCTCCGTTCTCCGAAAACCGAGGCCCAGAGCCCTGAAAGGCGGACCCCTAAGGCCCCTGAGAGTGAGCACCAAAACCAAGTACTTTGTGAGTGACTCTCGAAAGATTTGCATTTGATTTCCTACGACAGAGGCAGCGTCAGAAAACCGGCCTCCAAACTCCCCGCCCCGCAGACCCCCAGTTCTTCAAGTCACCCCATACCGACCCACGCAGCAAAAGCTCCGGAACACTTCACCCCAAACCAAGGAATGAAAAGGCTTTGCTTGCAAGTGGAGCCTGCGGCGGTCTTCGCTGGCCTGCGGACTTTCCATGCATCACTTAGCGCCTCTGAGCGTTTTGTTTGGCCCCGCTTTCTGCCCCCAGAGCTTCCCGCAGCTCAGATCACCTTGTCACATCCTGGTCTGCAAACTGGGACCTATCAGGGGCCTTTATGCCACAGAGCAACTCCTCATACTGGTGTCGCATTGGAGCTGCAATTCTCCAAGCTGCAGCGCGTGCCTGCATGTTAGCGGCCGCTGCCTGAATCGATGCGCGAACGGGCCTTTTGTTTCTGAGCCCGGTAAGGATGGCTGCTCTGACCCCGGCGCTTCTGGAATACTGGATGTGTAAGAGGCAGGCTTCTCTTCCGGCCCTGGCTGGAGGTGAGGCGGCAATGTGTGTATGCAAGAAAAGGCCATGCAGACTTTACTACTAAGAAGAAAAGAAAAGAAAAGGAAAGAAAAGAAAGAAAAAAGAAGGGGGGGGGGGAAGAAAGAGAGAGAGAGAGAGAGAGAGAGAGAGAAACTGTTTTCTGAAAGCTAAGATCCAGTGGAGAGCAAACCACTGAAAATCTGAGGCCTGGATCAGAAGGCTTTCTGCTTGCATTAATGGACTGAGTAATTCAGACCAAGCCTCCAAGTGAAGACAACTAAAAAAGCTGGATGAAATATCTTAAAAGTATCTATTAATAGTGAGGCACTGTTGAGCCAAAATTTGGGAAAGGCAAGAATCTGTGGAGGCAAGCCTGGAACTTGGGGTTCCAGTTCTGGGGGCATTTGCTGATCCTGAAGAGTTTGAGAATCCAACCCACATTTTTTTTTATTTCAGCATATTATGGGGGTACAGATATTTAGGTTACGTATGTTGCCCTTGCCCTCCCCTCCCCCCTAAGTCTGAGTTTCAAATATGTCCATCTTTCGGGTGGTGCGCATTGCACTCTTTGTGTATGTATATACCCGTCCCCTCTCTCTCCTCCCCCCTCCCCCCTGCCCAACATCCAATAGATGTTATTCTTATATGTGCACTTATGTGTTGATCAGTTTATACCAATTTGATGGTGAGTACATGCAGTGCTTATTTTTCCATTCTTGGGATACCTCACTTAGTAGAATGCATTCCAGCTCTATCCAGGAATATACAAGAGGTGCTGTATCACCATTGTTTCTTAAAGCTGAATAGTACTCCATGGTATATATATACCACATTTTGTTAATCCACTCATGTATTGATGGACACTTGCCAACCCACATTTTTGGCAGCCTTTAAAGGCTTAGGGGAACTAAGAGTGGAGTCTCAAGCCCAAAAAAATCTCCAGCAAGCATTGATTGTTTAAGGTGACTCTGAATTGCTAGTGTCAAAACCAAAGATCCTTTTGGAAAGAAGATGACGTCATCCTACGTTTTGAATTACTTCTGTAAGTGCTTTCTCAAATAATCTAGCAAACAAGCAAAGGTAAGCAAGCAGCGGAGAGGAGAGAAACTGCTTGTAAGAAAAGCAGAAACAGCAGACAACAGAATTGGACCCAGAGGCCCCCTGAATCCGGGATTATTACAAAGACTGTATGACAACTATGTGTGTTTAAAACGATAAACGGCATGCTTGAAAAATTTGGCAGAGAACTAGAAATTGTAACAAGTGCCACAACAGATTTGGGGGGGAAAATAGGAAACCTGGACTGAGACAGTGATGGGCACCAGAGCTATAAAGTCATGGAAACTCAAGTGTGGCGGCCACTTGGTCCACCTGTAAGCCCAGGAAGAAGTAAGGCGAGGGGCTACGTGACCACAGAGAGAAACGGAGAGAGTAGCTCCCTATTTTCCAGTCCACTTTTTGCCACCATAAAATGATATAACCAAAAATAAAAAAATATTTTACCTATATAAAGTGTTACATTCACTTGGCTCAAAAAAAATATGAAAAAGTGCACATCAAAAAGATTTGCAAGCACCTTGCCCTTATTCACCCCATCTTCCACCACCCATCCCTGACCCACAGGTAAACACATTTATGAGTTCCTTGCGTATCCTTTCAATGTTTATGTAAGTCAAAGTAAATACAGGTATATATATTGGCATTTCTCCCTTTTATTAAGCAAAAGTTTGCATGCTAAACACTGTTCTGTTTGTCACATAACAATATTGCCTAAAGATTTTTGTCACGCTGATACCTAGAGAGCCTGTAACCAGTGGCTCAGTGTAGTATGGCAACTGAAAGATTAGCTCTTTTGGGTCAAGTATTGCGGTAAGTGCTGAGGACACAAGGTGGAAAACCATAGTCATGGGTACGAATTTTTATTTTCAGTCTTAAGTGGAAAATTTTTCTAGAGTTCCCCTGGTTCCAGGAGGGGATTAGACAGCTGCCCCTGGGTGCCATGTCCCACTGCTTCTGTCTGTCTGCAACGTGGACTCACTGGGATGGCTGGCCATGCTACCAGTTCAGTGCGCTGGAGTGGCTGGATGTCAGCCCGCGAGTTCCCGGCAGCCTGGGCTCAGCAGCTCATCTGTGTCTGCTCTGGGCCAGAACACGTTGCTGTCTTGCAGGAGACAGGGGGGTATCAGCCTTGCACCCTGCAGGCTCAGCAGAAGCTTCATTTCGGACTGAGCTGACCTTGTCACAGGACTGTGAGTCTGACTCGGGGATCGGCTTTAAGGTGCTGTGAGGTCTCTGTGGGGCTAATGAGTGGGGCAGGGGCCATGGGAGCAAAGAGTAGGTCAGACAAATGGATGGAGAGGTATCCTCATTTGGAACAAAAGCTGTCCATTTTAAAGCCTCCATAAATTGTTCCATATTTTAAAAGATTGTTTTAAAATTAAAAACAATAATTAGCCAGGCATGGTGGCGCATGCCTGTAGTCCCAGCTACTCGGGAGGCTGAGGCAGGAGGATTGCTGAAGCCCAGGAGTTTGAGGTTGCTGGGAGCTAGGATGACGCCACGGCACTCACTCTAGCCAGGGCAACACAGTGAGACTCTGTCTCAAAAAAAAAAAAAAAATTAAAAACAATAAAAAGTAATTTTGAAAAACACTTTTGGGTTAAAAAACATTGACTGAGGAAATTTTCCTGAATTAAAATAGCTGGAAAATTTGAATAAATTTCCTGTATAACTAAAATGAAGTTACTTTTCTGAAGAGGACCTTGGATATTCACTTGTACCTGACTCCTGGGTCAGGGTGCTCCAATTAAAGGTGCAATCTTTATCTACAGAAAAGTCACAACCCAAGGTCAAGAAAGAGCCCTTTTGACTATGCCCTTTCCTCACACCCCCTGCACCCACCCCCAGTATCTCTTATATAACACTAACATAAGATTTGATAGGTTTGTCTTTCATCTGCACCCATACTCACCCCTCTTCCCCACCTGCTGGTTACTTGAAAAAACTGGGGAAGATGGAAAAGAGATTATTCCAGCACATGGGGAAGGAGGATCACTTGTAGCTTTGCCAGATAAAAATCTAGGGTTCTCGGTAAAATGGAATTTCAGATGTACCACAAATAATTTTTTAGTATGTCTCAAATATTGCATTATTCTTGTTTATCTGAAATTCATATTTAACAAGGCATCCTGTACTGTTATTTGCTGAATCTGGAAACCCTACTTGGCAAATCTGGGTCACAGAGTATCAGTCAGACTGGGAAAGACAGTCTTGAGGAACAGAAGGTAAGTTTAGGTGGAAGGCAGAAGACCTATGGAAGAGGAGTTTGGACTTCATTCTGTAGAAAATGTGGCCAATTAAAGGTGTGAGCTTTTTAAAGTAGTATTTATTGTGGGTTTTTTCTTATTGCAAGAGCAAGTATGTTCATTATATTTGGAAAGAGAAGAGTATAAAAGAAAATAATTACCCATGATCCCACTGACCAGCAGTAACAACTGTTGACATCTTGCTGTTACCTGCCTTCAAGTCGATGCGTTTTCATCTTCCTGCTTTATTTTATGTCCATAACATTTGTTACCTTCTGGCCGATGGCTCACGTGGGTCGCTGGCTTATCGTCCGGCTCCGCTCAGTGGGTGGAGCTTCTGTCTAGCTTGTTCACTGTGATGTCAGTGCCTAGAATTGTGCCTGACACATAGTAATAAATATTCACCGTAGTGAACAAATAAAGTATCCTCCTCATCCATTTTCTCTGAATAGATATGCTTTTGATCTTTCCCTTAGGGCAAATTTTTAGACATGAATTGCTGGGTCAAAAGGTTTTATGTGCATTTTTAAAGAATTTTAGTATATATAATAAATATATTTTAGTATTATTTCCAAAGTGCAGTCCAGAGGGTTGAACCAGCTCACATCCCAGCTGGGGGACTGCTGGTGCCTGCGCTGAGGAGTTCAGAACGGAGGGAACTGGTGCCGAGCACTGCCGCATCCGGTTGGAGGTGTGAGCGGTCGGGAGACCCCTTGTGAGGAGCTGGAAACTTAGATCGGGGGGTTTGCAAGGTGGGAGCTCATCTGTGTACTCCTTTGCCAGGACCACCATACGCTGGGAGGCTTTAGCAGCAGCAATTTGTTTTCTCACAGTTGATGGATGAAGTTCAAGACTGTGCTGAGGCCTCTCTCCCTGGCTTGCAGATGACCATCTTCTCACTGCGTCCTCCTCACTTGCTGGAGCTTCTCTGGTGCCTTTCTGTGTCTTCACCTCCTCTTCTTGCAAAAACACGAGTTAGACTGGATTGGGGCCACTTTAATGGCCTTATTTTAACTTAATCACCCTTTTAAAGGCCCTATCCAAACACAGTCACATTCGGAGGTACTGGGGGTCAGGGCTCAACATAGAAAATTGGGGAGGGATGCAATTCAGCCCGCCACGGTCTGCACAGAACTGTCGAGACCACAGCGGGGACAAGATCCACCACAGACCTCCCAGCATTTGGGAGGCGGCTCTCCTGTATTCCTGAGTCTCTCAGGCCCAACACCAGATCCTCACCCACGCCTCCCGAAATGGGCTTTTAAAGCAGTTTGCCATCCCATGGCCTCCCCTCAACGCGGTCCAGTCTGTAGGTATCTTTAGTAAAACATGGTTCCCAGGCTGGGCGCGGTGGCTCACACCTGTAATCCTAGCACTCTGGGAGGCCAAGGTGGGCAGATTGTTTGAGCTCAGGAGTTCGAGACCAGCCTGAGCAAGAGCGAGACCCCGTCTCTACTAAAAAAAATAGAAAGAAATGATCTGGATAACTAAAAATATACAGAAAAAATTAGCCGGGCATGGTAGTGCATGCCTGTAGTCCCAGCTACTCGGAAGGCTGAGGCAGTAGGATCTCTTGAGCCCAGGAGTTTGAGGTTGCTGTGAGCTAGGCTAATGCCACGGCACTCACTCTAGCCAGGACAACAGAGTGAGACTATGTCTCAACAACAAAAAGGAAAACATGCCTCCCAGAGTGAGGAGTTACAAGAGCTCTGTTGGGTTCTGGGCACAGTGTTTCTGTTACAAGAATAACATAGTCTGATATGTTCTGATAGGCCTGTGTTTAGATCCCTAGCTGCAAATAGATATTTCTTCTTGCCGGTTTTTTCTGATGTCACTTGTTGTGCAAGTAGCATAACTATTGAGGGGTGAAGGGCAGCAGGCTGTATTACAGTTCTCCATAGAAACAGAGTCATTAGGATGTGCAGAGAGAGATTTGAGACTGGAGACCCTGGGAAGAGTTGAAATTGCAGCTTGAGTCCTAAGGCAGTCTGGAGGCAGAATTCCCTCTCCCTCAAGGAGCCTCAGTCTTTCTCTCTTACAGCCTTCAGCTGATTGGTGAAGCCTGCCCACATTACGGAGGGGAATCTGCTTCATGCAC
>CAUYSK010082964.1:0-48513 GCA_963575035.1 Avahi laniger | reverse complement strand
GCCATTTTTTAAAAAGCTATTGTAAAATTTTTATGATATGCAAACGAATACACACACTCTCTATATGTTATGAAGCATAATAGCAAAATAAACACTCGCGATTGCTTTATTCAACTTAAGATGTAGAACATCGTCAATACCACTGAGATATCTATATGCTTTTCTCTAATATTCTTCAGAGGAAACTTTGCCACACTGAATTTTGTTTTTGTCATTCCTTTCCTTTTAAAAGTAATTTTATTATTATTTTTTTTTATTTTAAAAATAATTTTTTTTTGAGACAGAGTCTCACTCTGTTGCCCTGGCTAGAGTGAGTGCAGGGGCGTTAGCCTAGCTCACAGCAACCTCAAACTCCTGGGCTCAAGGGATCCTACTGCCTCAACCTCCTGAGTAGCTGGGACTACAGACATGCACCACCATGCCCGGCTAATTTTTTCTATATATTTTTAGTTGTTCAGATAATTTCTTTCTTTCTATTTATTTATTTATTTATTTATTTTAGTAGAGATGGGGTGTCGCTCTTGCTCAGGCTGGTCTCGAACTCCTGAGCTCAAACAATCCTCCCACCTTGGCCTCCCAGAGTGCTAGGATTACGGGCGTGAGCCACTGCGCCAGGCCAGTAATTTTATTACTTTAAATAACACTTTATAAAGTTTAAATAAAACTAAAATAATAAACATATCAAAATTTTAAACATGACTGAGATAAATTCAGATGAACACAGTTAGGAGGTATTTGTGTTGGTTCCTTTTCTGCTGTTAACCTGCTGTGGTTAAGTCACTTAACTTCAGTGACTCTCAGTTCTGACATCTGGAAAACAAAGATGCTGGATTTATTGATGTCCAGGTCCTTTCCAGTTAGAATATTTGCTGACTCTATGATTAGATTGTGATGTCATATATTAATAATTTTATCCAGAGTTTCATCTGGACTAGAGCTTTGCAATTCAAAGTATGGTGGCCCATGAACCAGCAACCTTAGCATCATCTGAGAGCTATTTGGAAATGCAGAATCCAGGTTCCATCTAGATGGAATGAATCAGAATCAGCATTTTATTATTTCCCAGATGATGCATATGCACATTAAAATTTGGGAAACATTGATCTAGGCAGTAGTACCCGCTTTTGATTGTGGTTCTGAAATTAACTGAAAATTTATTTAAATTGTAGATTCCTAAAAATGACTTCACAGAAAAGAGTAATTGCTTAAGTGTGGGCTCTAGCATAGGGATATGTTTTAAAATCTCCCCAGATGATTCTGAGGTACAGTTCTATTGATCTTGTCTAGTACATCATCATATATGAAGCACACAAACACAGTCAAAACCTTACCCAAATCTGTAAACTTCACCTGTGATTATATTATAAAAGGTATTATTTTCAATCATTTCCACCTCTGTCTGGTTTACATACACATGGGAAATGATGTCTCATTTTATAGATGGAGAAAATAAAATTCAAAGAGGAAAAATGAATTATTCTGAAATTACAGAGTTAATGGCAAAAATGAGATGGAATAGATATCATCTTAGTATATTTATTTTGAAATTTTTTGTAGGGATCATAAATATGCAGTATTGAAACTATTATTTTTCTTGAAATAGTTCAGCGTATCTTACCAAATAATCAAACATAACAAAATAAAGGTTTAAAATAATTTACATTTATGGGTCAACATCCCTGAAAGAAACTGTCCTCAATATTTATCTATCACTATATTTTGAGTATATGCCCACTTATGTCACAAACACAAAGTACTTCAACGGGGAAAAATATTCCTCTTTATGCTAATCATTAATAGTGAGTAATACACTTCCCTCAAAAATTTTTATTTATCAATGTAACAGAAAATGTATCAAAAATCAGAAAATATAGATCTTTACACATAATTTGTCATATTAGTATAATAAAATACTGAGAATTCAGTAAATATTTTTTCTTTAGCCTTATTTAATTAGCCACTAAAGAGATAACTAGATTTACTTGGTCATTTATTATAATTAATCTTTTTTGTCCTAATAACAATTGGAAGAATCTTACAAATAGAGGTTCTATGTTTAAATGAATAAATGATTTGATTTTTTAATATCGAAATGAGAAAAATTCTAAGAAGGCATTTTATACTACCTGATGCTTGTGAGATATCTGGAGAAAGCATAACGATAAAGGCATTCTTTGAAATCTGCAACCCTCATAATAATTTAATAAATCAGGTTGTCGTCTTCAAAGAATCAGGATGGTTGCCTTGGTGACAGAGATTATCCTTTTAACTTCTTGAAACTGTCATTTAAAAATCTTGAATTGATAACATTTTGAATTTATTAACATATTGATAGAGAAAAATTGCACACCTTGAACTGGCCATGTAGATCTTAGACAAAATTATAAACTACTCAACATAAGCTTTGTTAAGTTTCTAAATAGATAAAATCCATTTATCATAAACAACATACATGTAATATTACAAAATAATTGAGAAAGACCTCACTACAAAATAAGCTCATTTCTAGGAATCATTTAGCATAACCTATTTTGAATTATTTTTGACCCATTGGTTGTGGAAGTAGTGATCAGAAAATCTAGGAGAACTGTATTGGCTCCCTGAATACTATTGGCACTGTGGTGAACATAAACCTTAGATAAATGCATTTTGACAAAACTAAACATCCTAAAAAGGAAGAAGAAAAACAAATTAAGTGAATTTTCACTTGTAATTTAGAGAAGTTTTAGAGATTCTACCTTTAGAATACTTGTATGTTCCTGTGGGACATGTAGCACATACTATGAGAACCAGAAAATTCCAACCTGAAAATTGCACCTGAAAATTCCAGCTTAGACTATCAAGAGGATCAGTAAAATCTATACTTATCCTCTCAGATATTCAGCATAAACATATTTAGCAAATGACCAAATTTTATAATTCCTATATACAAATTACCTAAATATATAAGCAATTTTATTATACAAAAAGACTGCAGATTATGACAGAAATATCCTCATCATTAATAGGAGATGCTAGAGAAACATAACTGTATCAAACCTATAGAAAAAAGGGAATAGAAATTTTGAGCCCCTTTCTATAAGGTAGGTTAAGTAGTATATTCCATTTTCAAATCTTGCCCCAATTTTTTCTGTTGAAATAGATAATGACATTTTAACACCAACATTTTATTATTGGTATAATACATTTATTTGTAGTTTATTTAGTTTTTGTATAAGCATGTATAAATAAGTTTTGAAATAAGGCAGTGTATTAAAACATGCTTAATTTTCTTTGATTATTATTTAGCTTTTTTAGTATTCCAAAAAAATACGAAAAATTTTATTCAAAATTAAAAGATTTTTGAACAAGTTGTCATTTATAAATACTTTTCGCATGTTTTATTTCATTACTATAAGTGGTAAAATTTTGCTACTTTTCCCAGCATTTCTAATAGAAAGCAAAAATATTTAGAAATGCAATATTTTGCTTTCTCAACATTTCTCAATTGTAGTCATTTTAGAAATGACTACAGTTAAATTGTTTGAGAGTTATGTCATAAAGAACAGGTAAGATTTTATCCATCACCACCTTCTAAATATGTAAGAGTTGATAACTCATAATCATGTCTAAACATTTATTTTTTCAAGTAGCATGTATTTATCAAATGGCTAGTATATGCCAGTCATCACTTTGGGCATTGAAAATTTAATGTGAAACAAAATAGACACAATTCTTATTCTCAGCAAATTTAGTATTTAGTGAAAAGAGAGAAAAGTAATAGTAACAATAACAGCCAATATTTATATGATGCTTACATGATAAAAGGTGATTCTCTAAGTCCTTTACATTTTAACTTATTTTAATCCTTACATAAACCTGTGAGATAGGTAATATAATATTATTAATCTCAGTTTACGGAAGAGGAAATGAAGTTCACACAGATCAGATTTGAATCTAGCAGATTGAGTTGAACATTAATTATCTTCAATATTAAGCTGTATTTTAATGCATGTCAGAGATGAAAATATTTTTGTATAGATCTTTTAATAGCTTATCTGTATCTATATTTTCTTATCAAAATGCATGATATTTTAATTATATTAGTATACTATAGATTTATAACATCTTTCATGTGATTATTAGTAAAATAATCATTTAAAGATCATTGCAGTTCAGAAATAACGAATAGTCTAAAATGTGACTAATTTTTATTTATTCTCAGCACCATAAATAATTGTTATACTGCTCCTTTGTTTTCTAGCAATTTACAACTCTCTCACATTGTTTGGCTTTATACTTTAGAAAAACAGTCTGACTGAGGAGGGTATATTTCATTGTTATCTTCATTGAATAAAAAAACATGAAAAGCAGAGTTTAAATTCTTTGAGTTTTTTAAATGAAAGAAAGTTCTAAATGCATTTAAAGCTTAGCATGATAAAGTTTTCTGTTGATTTCAAAAGTTTTTCATTTTAGAGTGAGGCATGAATAACAATAATCTAAGAGGAGATGTCTACTTTTTTCTCCACACTTCACTTCACTCATACTTCCCTACAAGCACTCAGAAAAGTGTTGGGGGAAATTAGGAGTAGTAAAAGAAGCAGAAAGGTACTTCCCACATTCTTTGGCAGTAACTTGCCCTTCTCTTAAATCCTTCAACACCCTTGATACCATTACTGACACAGGAAACACTAGTGGAGTACTAATTCTTTCTTATTAGGTAAGGCTACCCATGACTCACTTAGTAGAACAAAGAGATCACCCCTTTTGCCTTCTAAGACATTGAGATAATTATCATTATTTTTCATATTATTTTTCCCTTCTTTAATTCTCAGAATTCAAATGGAAACACATACCTTTAAGGACCAATGAGCAGTCTCACACCTGAATTAAGATACTTTGACCTCTGTGCCTTCTAAGCCACCAAACAATTTTTAAGATTTACTGGGTACATAAGTGGCTTATGATTTCAACTAGCATCTGGTGCTGAGACTTAACACCTTTGCACAGACATCTGACTTCCACCTAATTGCAAAGGACATATATTTGGAAGTAAATAATGAGTGCCTTGACCTTCTTCTTAGTTCCTTGTATCCAGATTTGGTTCAGGTTTAAGTGAACTGTTTCTTAAAGAGTGTCATGATATTAAATACAATTTTATGCTATTATACATTATTGTCATGTTCCACAAAGTAGAGACATTCACCTGTCTTTGGAGATTATTGAATAACCAGAAACTACTATTAATATAATACAGCAAATTCTGTTTTTCTTTGAAGTTTGTTGAAAACTATAAGGCAACTTTTAACAACTTGAATCTTTTAAATTTAATTTTCCAATTTTATACAAATGGTTCTTGGTGGGAAAGAGCAATGGAAGATAGCAAATCAGGCATCCTCTGTATATGAGACAAATATCTTTCTGAAGTCTAAATTAGTAACATGTTGCTCAATTGGACAGAAGCCTAAATCGTCATTATTTCTTGGCTGAAGTATAAGAAACAGAACTGGCACACTATGCAGAGGCTTTGTTGGATTCTTCTGACATCAGATATCTACAGTCAGTAACACCAGTGATGGAATCCAATCCCCAAAGAAAATGCAATGTTGCAATAAAACATCCAGAGAGACTTTTAATTTCTTTTTAAGTCTGAATAATCAGAAATACTTTTTTTTTTGTGTTCTATGAGCAAAGAAATGTAGGTGTGTATATACCTTTATTAGTTTAGCTGGTTTGTCTACACTTGGTTGTATAGAAATATTAATGGACTTAAAGTGATCTTTCAACTAAAAAATTAGTTGATGATATTCCTTCAAATAAATTGCTCATGTAAGTCATCTTACTTTGTTGTGAGCTCTAGAGATTTTATTTTATATTATGTTTTTTAAAAATCTGTGACCTCCACTGAGTGCATCTGCTGAGGGGGAAAGCTGAGTATATCTGCTCAGAGCAGTGAAGTTGCCTTAGTTTGTATAAACCTGGAATACAAAATCAGGAAAATAAAAAATTGGTACTTTGTCTGTGAGGTTAGTCTGAATTGCAGAACTGGATTGTGTCTACTTCACTTATGGAGTAAACAATAAATGCTCTGAAATATATTGCCATTTTTGTCAATCAAATTCTCCTTAATTTATTTTTGCTTAAGTAAAACTTATTATGAAATATATCCAACATGCAAGCATTTACCTTCCACTTAGGAGTTACCTCTCTTTCACGCATTTGGGAAAGGGTGGAGAGAATACATTGGTCCTCTGCCTTTCCCTGTTTCTAAATGGTGTTCCTGATTCCAGTCTTTTTGAGATTTGTGTTCATTTATGTTTTTTTTCAGAATGGACCCTTGCTCATTTCAGTTCTGGCTAGAATTTGGCCCTCATTCCTTTTGGCAGGGATGTGGCTACATGCACAAGAACTAAGAGGAAACCAAGTAGCTCCCTCTGGTACTTCTTTCAACTATTCTCTGATGCTCAAACTTCCACGTACCTTACAGGAAACCCTACTATGGACCAACATGGACTGTCTAGTCCCACAAACCACCACCCTGCCCAAATAGCAAATTTCCCAAAATCTAAGTTAGGCGAGGCTCTGACAGGGTTATTTTAGCAGGATGACCTTTAGTACCAAATCCTGCACAAGTGTCTAACTCATATCTGATCCCTCCATGTGTGTTTAAGAATCCCTTCTTCATTTTTTGGAATGGCCAGCAAGCGTCTGTGGAATACACCTCACACACACACACACATGCATGCACACCTACCTCTAAAGGAAAGAATAGTTTTCTAAATGACATTTTAAGGCCTTCCTGTATCACAACGAATAAAGCATTTCATATTTTTTAATATTAAAATTTCATTCCTTCTCTGTATTCAAATTAATATCTCCTAGTAGTAAGAACTTATCTCTTAAAGGTAACTCCTTTAGCCTATCCAAAGACCACCTTAATTCTTTAACATTGTACTTGCTTTATGGACCTGAGTTATATAAAGCACCAGTCTTCTTCATAGCTTCTGTTGGTTTTGAGAGGAGGGAGAAAGCAGAAGGGTATTGGCAGGAGAGAATATCGAGTTTGTTTTTTCAGTTCCTTTGAAAAAGATTTAAACTTGTGCAAGACCTAAGGTTTTAAAAACGTCATTTGCTACCCCTAGGGTTACACCAGCATTGTCTGGTAGAAATATAATGTAAGCCACATGTGTAATTAAAAATTTTCTTGTAGCCACATTAAAAAAGTAAAAACATGAAATTATTTTAATAGCATGTCTTATTTTACCCAATATATTATTCAGGACTCAGAGAAGCAAAATCAGTAGCAAATACATTCATATATTAAGGCATTTATTACAAGGAATTGGCTTACGTGATTGTAGAGACTGACTAAGGAAGTTTGAACCCATAAGAAAGGTAGTCAGGCAGGGAAGATTGCAGAGTAACTTGAGCCCGAAGCTGTCGTCCACAGGCAGAATTTCATCCATTGCCTTAAGAAATCTCGGGCCTGTTTTTAAGGCTTTCCAGTGAAATCACAGAAGCCCACCCAGATTATCCAGAATCATCTTCTTACTTAAAGTCAATTGATTAAGGATTTTAATTACATTTGCAAAATATCTTCAAGGAACTCCAAGATCAGTGTTCATTTGAATAACTTGAAATAGTAGCCTAGTCAAATTGACCCATCAATAAAACCATCATACTCTGTATGCCATATCAAAATGTAATTAGTATAAAAATTATTAATGAGATATTTTATTTCTTTTTCATACTAAGGCTTCATATTCTAGTGTGTACTTTACACTTATAACATGTCTCAGTTCAGATTAACCACTTATCATGTGCTTAATATGCATGCCTGTCTAGTGACTCCTCCATTGGACAGTGTAGGAGTGATTAGGCTGAAGTATCATGTAACTTTAGAGAAGTGGTTCTCAACTGTGGTTCATTGTATTCTGCAGGGGGCATTTGACAATGTCCAAAGACACTTTCATTGTGATGATTGGGAGGTGGGTATGGGAGCTACTGGGATATAATAGTAGAGGCCAGGAATGGTGCTAAATATCCTCAAATGCACAGGTTAGCCTCATGGCGCCCCCAAATACTGCTTTATCAGGTACAAAAAGTCAACAGTGCTAACAGAAGAAACACTGCTGTACAGCAGAATATGCAGACATTAGAGAAGAAATAAACAAAATGGTGAGAAAGGCAGGAAGATGGAAATTTCCTATGCTTTTTGGAGATCTTGCCTTACATTTTGGAGGATTTTTTTCCAGAGATATGAATGAATACCTTAAATCATTAGTATCTTCATTACCATATTCAAAGTCAGGGATGAGATAAGGGTAGAGGAATGATCCTATAAATACTAAGATGACTGATTAATGAGAAAAATGAAGGAAGTAAATCTTCACAGTGGTGGGTATCTCCTTAACAGGTGAATGAAAGTCAGTAGCTGTCTTTTCTGAAGGCATTTACGGTGTTTCTATGCTTAGTCTTCATTTCATAGACTTCTGGAAAAATTACAAAAATGCAAATGCGAATTTACAAATGGAGAATTTAAATTATGTATAGTAATGAGCACCGTCTCAGACCATCTGTGGAATAAAGTTGTGATAAATAAATAAGTAAACTTCATTAGCATTTTTCTAAGAAAAAGCATGATATTTAAGATTAAGTCATTTTTCAAAAGTAGTAATCATATTTGCAAACTCTAATCTCAAATTTACTTCTATCCAAATTAACTATAAATTCAGAATTAACTTCATTTTCTCAACCTTGGCAAAATATGTATAGTGAAGCTAGCAGCAAATTGAATATATTTGCTAAAACCTTATATTTAGAAAAAGTGTACAACTAACTTATTCTATGAAATGTGTCATACATATCTGCTTGCAGTAATTATTGGTTAAATGTAATGCCAAATGCTGATTGTAAACATAGCTTAGAGTCAATACTTCTGAGATATATTTCCTATTAGATTGTTGTTACAGTTCATTTCACAAATTCTTAATTTAACATGTAAAAACTAAATCTTCCTAAATCTAAATGACATTCTTATTAAGGATTCTTAATTTGTATTGAGAGTAATTGAAATAAAACATAATTATAGTTTGTGATTGATTTTAGCAAGCACTGAAAATGGTAAAACATATCTCTGTCAATTAAATTTTTAAGTTTTTCAAATAACTCTAATTTTGAGATAGCTACATTTTTCCCTTATTTCAATAAATAAGTGATTTGTGTAGCAATATGCCATAGAGACTTTCCTTTTAGATGCCAATAAACTTGTTCGATACTATATAATAATTTATGCTTTGTGGTAGAATTATAAAGTTTAGGTCATAGCTGTGGTTTAAATTTCATACTTTTTAAAAGAGTTTTTAAATTATAAATTCTATTTTTCCTTAGAAATACACAAAGAAAAGACTGAAAAGCAGGAGAAACCTGAAAGGAAAATACAAACTAAAGGTAAATGTTTAATTTTATGGTTTTGTTTTAACATATATATTTTTGTGTATTCATATGGGAGAAAGAAAAATTTTCATGTTTAGTTTTTTTTCATTTCAAATATTTTATATTGTTTAAATAAGTACCTTTACACCCCAGTTAACTTTATGTAGAAATGTATAAATAATACTTAAAGATTGGAATCAAAGTAACTTCACAAGGTGTGACAGTCTTTGTCTATCACCGGTTTGTACTTACTAAGTAAGGTAGCACCACAAATATGTTTTTTGAATTACTGAGCAAATACTTTTTCCTTCTTTTAATAAGTTACTGTAATAAGTCAGAGCTCAGCTTTTTTAAACTTGAATTGCTCATGCTATGCAATAGCTGTACAATCATTGGTGTAGAAATGCAGTGTCATTGTATGACCTCACTGCGGAATGCCATGTCCCAGCTTTCTTGCAGGGCCTCAAGGGACAGGGGACAGAGACAACATGATTAATATCCCTTTCTGGGATACTGAACTGAATCTGATAACTGCAGTCTTGCAACAAAAGCATATTAATAAAGGCCAGTATTGTCTTGCTCATCTTACAAGAATCATTTTTCTGGAGGTGACCCAAGTAGTCATAAAACTTTGAAGAAATTTATAGGAAGCAAAGACATTCAAAAGAATATATTTCTAAGCATGCCTAGGTTTTCCCAGTGGTCAGTTACATGTGATTTTGGATGAGCCAGAGCAAAAATTAACATCTCATAATTCCCATGTTTGTGTGATATAGACAGAAAATGAAAGAATTTTTCTGGAGTAAAAACTGAATGTTGTTCAAAAACTGGCCAGTGCAAAATTATTGATAGTAAATAATACAGTTGTAGATAGTAAAATTTCAAATAATAATGCTAATTAACCTTAAATTGTCCTAGCATGTGAATCTATATTACAGTGTCATGTTGTTGTTGTTTTAAATATATTTCATGTACTTTCTTTTTGTGAAGAGCTCAAATCATTCTGCAGATATTATGTCTTTAATCCTAATGGTTGAGTTCATTCCAGATTAGTTAGTCAATCCTATACAATCAGAACATTGAAGCTCATTCTGTTGAAACCTATTTATATTTGTACTTAGGGAGCTAATGACTTCTTACTATTCTCTTTACTTTTTTGATTCTTAATTCCTTTGGTCAGGGAAATTGGACACAGCTCTTGAGTACAGATTGATTAAGCGAACCATAACTGAACTGGCTATGTGTTTCTATCTGCTAGAAGTTAAACAGAAACTCAATCGGTTCCACATGATTGGGGTCTCTGCTGTTTTATCTTGAAGACTGTACTATTAATTTAACAACTGCTGCTGGAGTGGATGTAGTGATGCAGATGGCACCATTTGCATTTTGGACCTGGCTCTATTAGAATCCTGATGTCAAAGACTTTGAGCAGTGGGCTGTAGAGTGGGTTTATTAAACTAGTGAGTCTTCCATAATTAAAACAGTGAATTTGGCTAAAGTTTAAAATAAATTTCTCAAAGACTGGGCTGGAGATTAGTAACCTGAATATATTTCTTGAATATATATTTTGGGAAAGTGAATATTTCACAAGAAAGAGAAAGTGGAGTTCCAGCTGTTCAATATTGAACTGGGCATCAGAGATAGCTTATTTTGTTTCACAATTTTTCTGTGTGAATATGAACAAAAGATTTCATTTTATTGCTTAGTTTCCTATCTATAACTGAGGTAAAATAATACCTGCTCTTTATTACCAAATAGTTTGGTAAAAATAAACATTTTATTATAACTACTCTGTTATGTAGGTAACAGTTTTATAACTGTTCTTACATGTATATATTGTTTTCTGTACACCATGTTCCATGTCAGTTTTGATTACTGATGATGGATAGTTAGGATTTTAAATTGTTATCAAAGCATTTTAAACTCTTAGAAGAAAAGACAGAATATCTCCAAGGTAATAGTAGTCTGTGATGATTATAAACAAGCCAGCAGATATCTGAGGATAAAGATTCATTATACTGAAGCTGAGAAGAAATAAAAACTTTGGTGATGGTGAATGCTAGATCACATCATATTGTCTTTGTTTGTGTGTACATAATATACTAAAGGATTTTAGGAACATAGAAGTCACTGGGAAGCCTGTGAGTCTACACCTAGATGATTTGCTCATCTACTGTGATACAAAAAAACCAAAGAATATATAATCCTAGAGAATGTATATTTCCAAAACAATTTGATATAAATGTACTAATTCATTTTTACAGTGTCAAAGAATTAATTAGTTTCAATTCTGACTTATTTTCATAGAAAATTAGATACTCATTATTGTCATCCACATTAAATGATTTTAATTCATCATATCTAGCTAACATTTATTTCTACTTTGTCCAGTTGTTTATTTTGCTTGATGTTTTCCATTAGGGAAGGATGTAGCAGTTTCGTGGACCTAAAGAGTGAGCCCTTTAACTCGTAATTTAGCAATGAATACTTATTATGGTTTTAAGTATGAGCTCTGACATGTTATTAAAAGTTTACCTTTGAACTAAATTAACCTTGTGTTTTTTTCTCCACATAAACAAGGTAGAAATTTATTTTATAAACAGAAGCAGAATGACATATGTACTTGTGACCCTATATTGGATTCATTTAGTAATATAGTGGAACATTCTGTTTGCTTAGAAGAAAGTTTCAACCATATTTTAACTTTTCCTGGGTTACCAAATGTCATTCACCAAATTGTTATTTGTATAAATGGCCCCTGGTGAGCAGGTGGAATGAATTCACTACAATAGAGTAATTGTGGGTACCAAGCAGAGTGCTCTACTACAATTTAGCTTGAAGAATCCTGATTTCATATCAGGGTGATAGTTTCAAATGAAAGCTTTTATAGTTCAAAATGATCTTGAAGAATATACTTGTATTTAAAGTCTATTATTTTAGAATATATTCCTGTTTAACCTATAAGAACTAATAAATGTCCAGATGGAGGTGGATATATTAATGTATAAGGCTGTCTCAAGACCTCCACCCATGAGTATTTCAGATGAATGGATACTCATTGTGGGATGTAAAGCCACATGTTGAAAGATAAAAGAAAATGTTGACCAGTCTCCTCTGGCAGTCTTTTGTCTGGAGATTCTTTGTAGTTATAAACAGCTCTGTCCACAAATGTCTTAAATAAAAAGATATATACAGACTCGTCATAAAGAATGACAGAGATTGGTGATAGTTGTTATCAATAAAGGTTCCAGTCTTGATTATTAAAGAATATTTCCCTGACCCATGGTAAATACTCAGATTTACCTATTCAATAAATAAACTAAGAGGACAGTGTGTGATTTTGACAAAGAAGGATGTCACCATCATTTTTTCCTACTTTTAGAAAGGTTTTGAATTAGCCAATGTGGGTTAGCATCTAAATTTATTAACTTTTGGCTATGTGACCTTGAACAAGGTAATTCATCTTTCTTTGCCTCTATTTCCTTATCTGTAAAATGGGGATAATATAGTTCTCATAAGGATTAAATGATTATAAATTGTATATATGAAATTCTTAAAAGAATTCTTATTTAATTTTAAACAGTATCAGTCAATTAGTCTGTTTAATTACTTTTAATTATTTAATATTTTTAATTACTTCTAATTAGATAAGTGACAGTCCCTTACACATTACTTATCTGCATTACTTCTTTGTCTGTCTTTGGTACCACTTGATATACACCTGATGATAAGCTGGAGGAAAATAGATATGTTATCCCAAGATTATATAGCCTGGCATATAAGACCCTCCTCATGATCAATGATACCCTTACAAATTTCCAGCTCTGTGCACTTAACCACATATCTTCCCTGCTCTGCCATCTCCTCACTAAGCCTTCCCATCCATACCACCTCCTTTCCAGCACTCTGAACTCCAATAGTGCCCCCTATACCATAGACAAGATGAACTTTTGGGTAGTCCCTAAGCAGGTACTGCTACTGTTTCCTGACTCAGTGCTTCTGTAAGCTCTGTTCTCTCTGGCCATCAGGGCCCTGCTGTGTAGTTACTTGGCAGGATCCTGCTCATTTCTTTAATTCTAAGATGAAACATCAGTTCAACAAAGTCTCAGTATACAAAATCAATGTACACAAATCAGTAACATTCCTATACACCAACAGCAGTCAAGCTGAGAAGCAAATAAAAGACTCAATACCTTTCACAATAGCAATAAATAAAATAAAATACCTAGGAATATATTTAACCAAAGAGGTGAAAGACCTCTACAGGAAGAACTATGAAACACTGAAGAAGAAAATTGCAGAGGATGTAAACAAATGGAAAAACCTATCATGCTCACGGATCAACAGAATCAACGTTGTTAAAATATCTATAATATCCAAAGTGATTTACACATTCAATGAAATCCTCATTAAAATATTATCATTTTTCACAGATGCAGAAAAAATAATTCTACTCTTTGTATGGAACTAGAAAAGACACTGAATAGCCAAAGCAACCAAACAAAAGGAACAAATTGGGAGGCATCACTTTACCAGACTTCATGCTGTACTACAAAGCTATAGTAACCAAAACAGCATGGTACTGGCACAAAAACAGACACATAAACCAATAGATCAGAACAGAGATCCCAGATATAAAACCATCTTCTTATTGCCATCTGATCTTTGACAAAGCAGACAAAAAACGTACACTGGGGAAAAGGATCTCTATTCAACTGGTGCTGGGAAAATTGGTTAGCCACATGTAGAAGACTGAAACAGGATCCACACCTCTTACCTCTCACAAAAATCAACTCACAATGGATAACAGACTTAAACCTAAGACACAAAACCATAATAATTCTAGAAGAAAATGTTGGAAAAACTCTTATATACATAAGCCAAGGCAAAGAATTTATGAAGGAGACCCAAAAGGCAATCACAGCAACTTCGAAAGTATAATAAATAAATGGGACCTGATTAAATTAAAAAGGTAGGCTTATACATTTTTGGTGGGACTGAAAACTCATACAACCTCTGTGGAAAGTAGTATGAAGATACTTCAAAAACCTGAAAGTAGAACTACCATTTGATCTAGCAATCCCACTACTAAGTATTTACCCAAAGGAAAAAAGACATTCTGTAATAAGTACATCTGTACTCAAATGTTTATTGCAACATAATTCACAATCATCAATATGTAGAATCAACCCAAGTGCTCATTAATACATGAGTGGATTAATAAAATGTGGCATATGTGTACCATGGAGTACTACTCATCCATAAAAAAAATGCCAAACTAATACCTTTTGTAACAACCTGGATGAAACTGGAGACCATCCTTCTAAGCAAAATATTGCAAGAATGAAAAAACAAACACCACATGTACTCACCATTGAATTGGAACTAATTGATCAACACCCACATGCACATATAATAGTAAAACTTAATGGAAATCAAGCTGATGGGAGGACAGGATGGATAAATTCATACTAAATGCATACTATCTGGATGATGGACACATTTATAACTATAACTCAAACTGTACAAAAACAATTCATGTAACCAAAATGTTTGTACCCTTGTTATATTCTGAAAAAATAAGAAAGCGATGTCAGTTCCTTTAAGAGGCCTCCTTTGCTATTCCTCACTAGGGGCACTTAGGCACTTTCTCCATGCTACTGTTACATGCCAGTCTTCACCTTCACCTTTCAAAGCACAAATTTTTTTTTTTTTTTTTTTTTGAGACACAGTCTCACTGTGTTGCCTGGGCTAGAGTGCTGTGGCTTCCTCTTAGCTCACAGCAACCTCAAACTCCTGGGCTCAAGCGATCCTCCTGCTTCAGCCTCGCGAGTAGCTGGGACTACAGGCATGCGCCACCATGCCTGGCTAGTTTTTTCTATCTACTTTTAGTTGTCCAATTAATTTCTTTCTATTTTTAGTAGAGATGGGATCTCACTCTTGCTCAGGCTGGTTTCGAACTCCTGAGCTCAAACAATCCATCCGCCTCGGCCTCCCAGAGAGCTAGGATTACAGGCGTGAGCCACCGCGCCCGGCCTGGCCACAAATTTTAATTGTGAAGATATTGATCTAACTTATGAGGGCAGGAGCTGTGTTTGTCTTCATGTGTGTTAGGTCGGCTTTGCCACTGACTCTTATGATTTTGTGCTTTCTTATCCACAAACAAAGAGGTTTAGGCTCAGTAGTCTCTCCGGTTCTGGCCGGCTTTGAATTTGTGTGCTTATAGTAAATGAAAAATCATTCTAACATCTAACAACGTACCCAACACACTCAATAAATTTTGAAATAAAGAATTAATTAGTGAATGAAGTATTCATTTCCTCTATTTGGTTAATCTCTACTTGGTTGCTATGGGCAAATTTTGCATTTGACATTTCTGTGTTTACTTTTAAATATATGTGTGTTTGTGTGTAATATACATATATATATATAATTATTCAGCTGTATTTGGGCCATTGTAATGTCAAATTTATTTTGTCAGTAGCAATGAACAATTTAATAATAACTGTCTGTAACAAGCAATCTGAAAACACCCACACTGAAATAACAAAAATTATAATAATGCTGATTAAAGTAATATGGATCAATGTGGATTAATTGGAAAATGAAAAAAAAAAAAGGAAAAAAAATTCATGATAATCCGATTATCCAGGGAAAAATAGTAATGTAGTTTTAATTTCCTCTAGTTTTTTCCTCCATGTAGTTTGGTTTTTGTATATTGCTTTATTTTTTTTGTAATTGCATATTTTGTTAATTTCACATATTAGGTCATTAAATATGAAATGTCTGATTTTGAATTAAAAATTTAGTTTATTATATCTCAAACAAGAAACAGTACAATTTATCAAAGTATGTGCCTAAACTATCAACACAGTTTTGCCATCTTAATGGTAGCTTGCTTATGCCAGTAACAAAGAAGCCTGGAGAGTAAGTGGCAATGAAATCATGAAAGGGATTTTCTACAGCTTGTTGAGAACTGAATATTTTTCCTTGCAAGAAGTGGTCCAAGCTGTGTGCACTGCATTGGTTCCACAATAGAACTCATATTCAAAAATAACGCAAAATTTTAACTACCACTGGAAGAAGTGGTAGTCAGTTGGTGCAAGGTCTAGTGAATATGCTGGATGATAGAGAGTTTCCAAGTCCAGTTTCTGTAGTTTGAGCAGTGTTGTTTTTTGTGACATGTAATCTTGCAAGAGCATTGGCCTCTCTCTATTGATCAATCTCGGCTGCTTAATTGTAAGCATCCTCTTCATTTTGTAAAATTGCTTGTAGTAGACATCTAATGTAATCGATTGACCGAGTTTCATGAAGCTGTAGTGGATCATACCAGCACTGGACCACCAAACACACACCATTAGCTTTTTTTACGAATATTCAGTTTTGGATTGTGTTTTGACACTTCATCTTTATTCAGTCATTGTGCTGAATGCTTGTGACCGTCAAAAATAATCATTTGTCATCACACATACTACGGTACAGGAATGGTTCACCTTTATATCATGACAGCAAAGAAAGGCAAGCTTCTAGAGGATTTCTCTTCTGATGCTCATTTAATTCATGTGGTACCCATCTATCCAGCTTCTTTACCTTGCCCATTTGTTTCAAATGGTCCAATATTGTTGGAATAGTAATGTCGAACTTTGTGGCTAATTGACGTGTAGATTGAGATCGATTCACTTCCAATACAGCTTTCAGCTCATCATTATCCACCTTGGTCTCAGGTCATCCTTGTGGCTCATTTTCATGATTAAAATTGCCAGAATGAAACTTCTCAAATCACTGATGTACTGTGCATCCATTAGCCACATCCTTCCCAAACACTTCATTGGTATTTTGAGCTGTGTGCACTGCATTGGTTCCACAATAGAACTCATATTCAAAAATAACACAAAATTTTAACTTACCCATGGTTTCACAAAAATTGCTCTAAAAAAAAAATTTGAAAGACAATCACAAGCCGAAATGTGCATTTGAAAGAATGAGAATGTACCTTCACAATAAAAAGAATTTATCAGAGTGAAATGTCAGAGATATCAACTGTCAAACTTAGTACTTAAGGAAGTCAGACATTCCATACTTAATAACCTAATATTTAGGCTTCTATTTAACTATTAAGCATGCCAATTTATTCATAGAACAAAACAATCCAGAAAAGACAAAAACCTGGTGGTAAACATATAACTAGAAAAAGAACTTTTTTTTCAGGAAGTCACCTAGACAAAAGGAGGGCCTGCTACGCAGTCAGAACAGCAGGTGTCTGCTGCACTCACCTGAATTGTCAGGTGTTCAGGTGAAGAAATGACCTCAGAAATAGGGAAGAAATTCACATGGCAGAAATGTATGCTGACAGATGGCATGTGGTCTGCTTCAGAGGGGGTTAGCTGACGGAAATAAAGTGTATTCTGGCAGGCAGATAGTGTAAATGGTGAAAGTGGCCACAACCATTAGGTGATAATAGACATTAATTTATTCACATCACTTACTTTATGCCAAACACCATACTAGGCACTAAAAACTCAACAATCAATAAGACCTAGTCCATTCATAGACCCAAAAATGTAAATATGCAGTTATACCACCTCGTAGTTAAGAACTCCACAGAGATGTCCTGAAGGAGAGATGCAGTTTGAGGTCTGGCTGCCTCTGTTCCTAAGTCTGATTGCAGTTTTCTGGTAGGGTCTTAGAGGAATGAATGGCTTGGTGCTCAGATGTGGACTTTGGAACTTAAAATGGAAGACGTAAATGCTAAGTCAGAGATCAGTCCTTAAGGAATCAGGTGGAAATTTGGTAAAAGGGGCATAACAGAAATCTAATTATTAGAATTAGCATCAATATTAGTATTAGTATTAATTTTCTAGGGCTGCCATAACTAACTACCAAAACTGGGTGGCTTAAAATAACCAAAGTTTGTTTCACAGTTATAGAAGTCCAAAGTCAAGGTTTCCATAGGATTAGTTCCTTCTGAGGGCTGCGAGGGAGAATCTGTTCCATGGCTCTTTTCTAGCTTCTGGTGGTTTGACAGCAAACTTGGTCTTGTAGATGAATCTGTCCAGTTTCTGCCTTCCTCTTCAAACGGCGTTCTCCCTGTGCCTCTGTCTTTTCACACAGTGTTCCCTCTGCGCATGTCTATCTGGATCTTAATTTCACTTTTTTCTAAGGACCCCAGGTATATTGGATTAGGGATCAGCCTGATGACTTGATTTTAACTTGATTGTCTCTGTAAAAAGCCTATTTCCAAATAAAGTGTCATTCTGAGGTACTGGGGGTTATGATTTCAATGCATCTTTTTAGAGGGACACAACTCAATCCATAATACTGTCATGTGCACCAAGTTAGAGGAATGTTTTCTTATAGGGTAATTTAGAACAGTAACACCGACTGATTTAGGATTTCATAAGTTTTTGGGAAATAAGAACAGAATTGAAATCATCAGCTGACAGAAGATTTAGCTGACGGTGAGGCTGAAAAGTCAAAGAGAATAGGACATGAAAATATACCTAAATATCCTAGAACCTTTTATAAAAATTAATGTAGTCATTCTGTATTGTATAAACTTTTATTTTTGTCTTCTCTCAGCTGCACTTAATTGACTCTTTAAAGTATAAAGTATATTTTCTTTTCCTTTTTGGCAGCTGTGAAATATAAACCTAGAAAATGAGAACAGAAGGCTGTACACAAAGCTACGCATCACTGCCTCCATAGTGATTGTTCACTTATGAGGAAGTGATTGTAATTCTTACTGTGGCTACGTAGCCCCAGGTGAAGGGGAAATTGTCTGTACAATTAAATTAAATTTAAGAATAAAACTAATATTTTAGAATGAGAAAATCTCTTTTATGAGTTGATGCATGTGTATCAGATGAGATTTGTAATTTTGGGTAATTTTCCAAATCTTCACTTGACTAGATATTTAAAAGTAATTTTATTATAAAGAAGAAGCATACACATTATTGAAAGGTAGATCGTAGATAACGTGCTTGGAGAATTCAATCAGCCCACTTTGGTTCATAAGAACAAGTTTACAGTCTGCACAGGACCTTGGACAGACAAGGCCATGGAGTTTTTTTATTCAAGAATGCTTTTCTATGGGAGTTTATATTGTCTCTTAAAAAGCATGTAGACCATTTTGCCTCAGCACAGAATTGAAATTCTACAAATTTGTTACAAAAAGAATGAAAGATACACATGGAGACGTACATATTAACCAAGAGTACATCTAGAGTTTTTCTTTAGTAGCGGCTGAATCAAAATTTGTTTTTTAAGAGTTTAAGATGAATGAATGTCTATGATGTTCTTACATAAAGAAAAATGATAAATGAAAACATGAATGTATATGAATTCTATGAAGCTGTTTGAAATGTTGACCTATTTAAAATTTATATATTACTTTAGTACTAATACCTATGATTTAAAAAGCACTAGAAATATGAAAAGCAGAGAAAGTAATTAAAAGAAAAATCAGAAAAATCTGTTACATATAATCATACTCCCCGTGGTCTTTTTATAATGAAAAGATATAGTGCTTACTTGCTTATCTATCTGATTTCTTTTGGTTTAGGTACTCAAGGTTAATCCTACGCAGTAGTCTGATGTCAAATTTGAGTTCTAGAGTTTTGGTTAAATCAATTTATTTGCTAACCATCAACTGAAGAATGTAGTAGCCTATACAAATCAGTATTTTAAAAATTTTGGCACCAAAACTTTTGATTTTTGAACTAAGAGAAGAGAGATCAAGAAAAGAACTCTGACAACATGGCCTCTATTGTTTGACACCAGGGAGTGTTTTGCCCCATAAAGAACAGCAGAGTCAGGCACACTGTGAACTCTGATATACTTCAGAAAAAGACACAGTCTGCCTGGCGGCTTCCAGGGTCAAAAGCAAAAGCAGATAGCATAGCTTGGGGAGTGCTGGAGAAGGGCCATATGGGAGGGTAAAAGATGCGCTTGAGTTGAGTGGAGCTGAATGTTCTGGTCAGGGAAAGGTCAGAGTCTGGGCAAGTGCAGGAACAGAAAGGCCATGCCAATTCCAATGCCAAACATCAGGGCCATTCCAACTGGTAGCTTCCATTTGTTTTTAATTATCAGGATACCAAAGGGACTTTTGTTTCTTGTAAATAAGGACGACAAACACATTAAGCTCTAGCAGGTGCAAAAAGCTTATTTTATCCTAAGCTAAAACAGTCCTGGCTGAGATATAACTTTGCCAAACAGGGCTGGTGACAAGGAGGTACTTTTCTCTTCTTCTGTATGAAAAATCCTGGTTATGGGTTCTAGGCAAAGAGATGCACAAGCAAAAGCAATGGTTACGGCAAATCGTTTTTGTTTTAGAATGATTGCCAAAGGAGTTACTGACTATTGCATTGTGTTGAAAGACATTTCAAAACTTGGTATTTTAGCACAGTCTTGCCAAAGTTTGAA
Source organism: Avahi laniger (assembly GCA_963575035.1). Classification (NCBI taxonomy): domain Eukaryota; kingdom Metazoa; phylum Chordata; class Mammalia; order Primates; family Indriidae; genus Avahi; species Avahi laniger. The sequence continues at coordinate 27,678 of CAUYSK010082964.1, read as the reverse complement.
GTTTCCATCCAAGAAGGCTTGGTGGCTGTCTGCCATTTTGAACAGCTCTCTAGAGCACATGGGTCCAGCTGCTTCACTAAGCAATGTTATGGTGCCATTTCTGAGAGGTCTGATGAAATTCCAGCATTCAATACTGTGTCTGTAAATCAGAACTTCGACTGGGAGGAACCAGATTCTTCCCCAGGGTAACAGAAATGAGGCATTAATATGCTAATTTGAGTCTGAATTCAGCCCTTTTGCTCTTTTGATTTTGCATTAATTCTCCCATTTATTCCTGTGCACATGTCAATCTGAAAATCCTTTAGTGGAATGGACAACCAGCTGTCCGAGGTGGGTGAGTCCCATTTTTTCAGAGGCAGAGACAAAGATTAGGTGTTCCCTGGGGGTCTTTCCAATCAGAGCTCTGAAAACACAGCTTATCTCACACAAACTTGGTTTCCCCTAGAGAAACTTTAAAAGAGACTTTATTTTTGCCAAGATTTTCTTTTGGTTTTTAGCTTAATTACTAGTGATCTAAAGGAACCAAATAAACCATTTGCAGTCAATGTGAATGCTGATTTCCTTGCTGTATTTTGTGAGATATTTATACTCAACTTAGTAGCTCAGAAACACCTAAAAGAACCATTAAATGTGGAAAGAAAAAATAATATCTATGTGTTCTAAGGAATTTTTTTACTCCTGTTTCTAAGTTTTAATTATTTAAGAATTTTTAATAAATTGTAAAAAACTTTCAAATGATTAGAAGCAAGTAGTGCCTATTATATCTATACCATATCATTCATAAACAAAAGCTTAACTAGAAGAGGAAACTAGCTCTTCTGATAGCATTTTAGAATTTCTCTCATACAAAGGTATTTTGAAGAGTCTACTATGTGACAGATACCACATGATGAGCCAGTGACGCGAAAACAAAATCATATGGTGTAGCTTCTAAAGATTTCATCTACTGGGTAGTCAGATATGTGAACAATTGTAGTGTTATTATTTAATTGCTAAAATAGAATTATGTATACAGTGCAGTTGGTGGTGTATGGAATAAGTAGAGATCGGAAAAAAAAAAAAAAAAACAACAGAAGAGGAGGCATTAGAACCACAATGAAAGAATGCATGGAACAGGGAAAGGAAAATAAGAAATGTGGGTGTGGGAATTCTAGGTAGAAGGCACAAACAGACAGAGATGCAAAGGCATTGTGAGGGGGACATGGTGTGCCTGTGGAGCTATAAGCATTTTATTAAAATGGGAATGTATTGGAATGTAAAGTTCAAGGAGAAATTCCTGGTAGATGAGATTGGATTGGCAAGCAAATGTCAGATCACTAGAGCAATTAAATATTTTTATATTTGATATAGTACCTACTATGTGGCAGATACTATCCTAAGCAGTGAGGAGGATGCTAATATTTAAAACAGGTGAATGATAGGATCAGATTGCCATGTTTGAAAGGTTACTGTGAGAGAGAAAAATCTAAATCTAAAGGTTCAAAAGATTAGTCAGAGCGTTATTATAATAGGTGTAATAATATTCCCAAGAGGGACATTCCACTCCAACTTTCTAAAGTAGTTTCTTTCCTTTTTGTCCTTCCCTCTCTCTTCTTAGGCTAATTGCTTCCAATTTTTCATTCTTAAATGTCACTTCTACCAAGGGGCCTTCCCCAAACGTGCAGACGACATTAGGTCCCATTTTGTATATCAATGTCTCGTCCCCTGTATTTTCTTCATAGCAATTATAACAACAGGTACCTATCTTTGTAATTATCTGTTTAGCACCCATCACCCATTAACTTGTTTTTTTTTCCTATATATTTTTAGTTTTTCAGATAATTTCTTTCTATTTTTTTTTTTTAGTAGAGATGGGGTCTCGCTCTTGCTCAGGCTGGTCTGGAACTCCTGAGCTCAAACAATCCGCCTGCCACGGCCTCCCAGAGTGCTAGGATTACAGACGTGAGCCATCGCGTCCAGCCCATCACCCATTAACTAGACATCGTGATGATAGGGATGGAATCTGTCCTGCCTAGAAGAGTCTTTAGCTCATAGAAAGTGTTTTCTCTATATTCTTATATAAATAAATGATAGGGAGTGTAATATTGGATAAAAGAAGATGGGTAAGAAGAATTACAAAGGTATTATTGAAAGAGTTTGGACTCCTTTGGTATATGACCTTTTTTTAAATTTTATAATTCATTAAATTAAAATTTGGAAAAGCTGAGGGATATTCTTATCTTTGCAATCAGACCTGGGTTTGGTACGAGATTATACTTGGGGATGAAATAAAAAATAAATCTATAAATATCCTGAAGTCTAAACCTCTAACTATGTAAAATCTCATGGCAGTTAATGGAAGATTTCTAAAAGTAGCAGATAAGTTTTCAACATCAAAAACTGTCATGCAATTGTCTGGTTATTTATTCCTTGTATTTAAATGAAAAGTATTATCTTTTTTGTTCCAGTTACACACAGAGAAAAAGAAAAAGACAAAGAAAAAGTAAAAGAAAAAGACAAAGAAAAAGTAAAAGAAAAAGAAAAACCTGAAAAGAAAGGTATGCAGTAATTCTTACTGTTTTAACACACCAAGTTCTTTTCCATTCTTTACATTCACATTTTGACCATTCATTTCTTTTTAAAAATTATGTTGTAATTATTTCCTTGGAATAGAATCTGAAAAGAGGAATTTCTGGATTGAGGGGAATAAAATACTTAAGACCTGAACTCTGTTACCACTTTACTTTCCAGAAATGTTGTGTCAATTTTTCCTCTGGCAATTTTAAGCCTAACTTAGCAATGAGGATATTATTTCAGAAAATGCTTGCCAATTTGATAGGTAAGAAAGCAGATGTCATCATTTTAACCTACATATTTTAATTACCGATTAGATTGCTTTTTATTTTTTATTTGTAATTATTTATTTAGAATAGATAATACAATGTCATTCCTCAAAACGTAAAAGATACATCATGAAAACCTTCCTGCTCCCACCTTCTTGGTTCCATTCCATCTCACCCCACATACTCATAGTAAACCACTCCTGTGAGTTTTATATGCGTCCTTCCAGAGCTTTATTATTTCTTTAGTAGATAATACATATCATTTCTCCCTATTTATTACACAAAATCTAGTATATCATATATTTTGATTTTTACAATTTAACAATATATCCTGAAATCTTTTCGTGTCAGTGAATAGATATTTTCCTCATTCTTTTTAAAAAGCTGCATAGTATTTAAATGGGAATATTTTCTTCCACTGTATTTTTGAACTGCTTCTTATTTGTGAGAAGATTTAAATGTCACTTTTAGTGATGTACATTATCTTTTTGTGTAACTGTTCACACTCATTGCCCATTTCTCCTTATGACGTGTGTGTGTCATTTGAGTATGTAGATTCCTTGATGTAACACTTGTTTCAAATATTTTTCTCAGTTTGTTTTGCATTTGATGTTATGATTTCTGTCTGTGCAAATGTACATGTGTGAGTCCATATATGAGCGTATACATGTGTGTGTATGATTAGATTCTTGAATTTTTACATGGCTCGATATGCTGGCATTTTCTTGTGGTCTTTTTGCTTTTGAATCTTCATTCAACAACTAATTCAGTAGCCACTAATAGTTTCCTCAAGTTTTTAAAAAGTTATTTCATATTTTATGTTTAACTTTAACTCATCAGAAATTCATTTCAATGTATGACGTGAGGCAATATTCTAATTAATTTTTGATGTTTAGATTCAGTTATGTCTAGGATAGATGAGCTAGATTTGAGCTGATTTATGCATCCACAGTTTGCATAGTCTGCTGAGTTTTCTTCTTTTATTTAACATTCCACTTTGGTAGAACATATTATGACATTTAGGAATCAGATTAGTTGAAACATGCTTCAGTGTAATTTATTGTATATTCACATTGAAAAATTTGAATTAAATAGTTGTTATTTTATTCATCTTAGTGAAAATTTTCATGAATTTCAATACAACCATCTTCTTTCTCTGTTCTGGAAAATAGTGATCATTTTTTGTCTGCTATTGAATTATACAGAATTATTAGCATCAGATTCTGTGTACTCCAACTAAAGGAAATATTCTGATATTTCTTATGATTTTTTTCAACCTCCACATTAGCTAAATGTTTTTTTGTTTAAAAATATTATTGAGAATGTTTTGCCCTTAAATTATAAATGTTGCAGAAAATGTATCCAAATTGAAAAGCAGAAATAAAATGCTACATTGTAAGTGCTCTTTTATTTACTGTATGCCAATTAAAGAATTTTTTTTAAGAGATAGGTTATTACAGTGTAGTCAGATGACCTTGTGTGAATTGTGCCCTGCTTAGTCTGACATAGGACTCCTTCTGCTAACATTGCCTAAGTTGTTACCCACAACCCCAAGTGGTAAAGGAGGTGACTGTTGGCAGACTTGAGTGGTGGAGATTCTGAAACCCTGGAGGAGGCACCTGCTCTCTCAGCAGCTCTGCATCTGTCAGGGTCACTTGGTCTTCAACTGAACATTATGCTTTAAGCATTTTATGAGGCTTACATCATCTCTCTAAGATTCTGGAGAAACTATTCATAGACTGTATCTAAAAATAATAGTTGTTAAATATATATATATATATATATCTCAAGTATGTTTATCCTTTTGTGATATAAGTAAAGCTGTTGTACATTACTGTTCTTACAATTTAGTTGGAGAAGTGGAAATATTTTGGACTCCAATTTTTTACTCCAGTAATTTGGCATCTTCCTGAAACCAACTGTTTAATCAAATCTTGCATTTTATCACTTAACTTTTTATAATTTATTTAATTCCCACCATTGTTCTCCAGCATATAATATATAAGCGTTGAAAAATGTGTGGTTATTTGGGAAGCTACCAAATCACACAGTTTAATGTATTTGAAATTTAAAAATAAGCTGTACATGCTGTTGTACTTCTCAGATCTCCTTTACTTAAAACTATTGGGAGACACAAGACTTTACCAGAGTATATAAATAAAAGTTAAAATAAATTTATATTGATTTATTAATTTATTAAACAATGAGGCAATATAATGTTTCTGGTATCATGTGGAATACTGTTCAATGAAGAAGCAGTACACAATTAGTAATCTTTTTTTGAGTGACTTTATACACTATTATTCTCGACTAAAGGTGTTATCCTTAGGGAATGTTTGGAAATGTTTTGATTGTTAAAATGACGTTGGAGTGAAGGGCATTTGTTAAGCAGGGACCAGAAAGGTTAAACATTTTTTCAATGCATAACACAGTCCCTTATAGCCAGGAATTGTTCTTTTCCAAATGTCGATTGTGCCCCTGTTGAGAAACACTTAATCAAATCCTTAGTCCTGATTTAAATATTTCTCTTTATTAATCCTAAAGATAGTTCTTCTTTTTGACACAATGATATATTTTTGGACAAATTCTTATAAAATTGTTGCCTTTCAGTTTGTCTTCCCTGAAAGCTTTATCTACTTGGAATAATGACTTATAAAAGCAGGGCGGATCTAGCTTTCAAAATGCTTTCTAAGTCTTAAAATGCCAAGATTTTACATCGAGTTCTATACAGCTAATATTACATTCATAAATTTTTATTGCTTAATTAGGCTCATTAATGTAAGAAATCTTCAAAATATTACATAATTTTGGTGGCAGTAAAACTGAGATCAAAAGAAACTTGTTTTTGAAATCTGTTAAAAATGTGTACTAATGTAAAATTTTCTGTTTAAGCAACTCACAAGGAAAAAACTGAGAAAAAAGAAAAACCAGAAACAAAGACAGTGACAAAAGGTAACTTTTCCCTTTATTTCTATAACTAAATTCTTTTTACTTGAAAGATTACATTTTGGGTAACAGTACTAAATACTATTTTTAAGTATTTAGTATTTCATTTATGTAAAATTAATTTGGACTTATATTTAAAATTTCTTATCTAAAAGAATAATAAAATCAAATACTTATTAACATAATAGAGAAGCTCAAAATACGAGAGGAAAATGAAGAGCTTTCCTATATAAAGGTAGAATTTGGGTTCCCATGACCTTCACCCCTCGATGTTTTCCCTATGGCTGTGTTACATGACGTGGCAAAAGGGATTTTGCGGAGGTTGTTACGATTGATCTAAAATAGGGAGAATGTCCTGGATCATCCATGCAGGCTCACTGTAGTATCATGAATCTTCAAAAGCAGAAAGATTCGGCAGAAGAGAAAGAGAGATTTGAAGCGTGAGGATTTGTCCCCCTTGGCGGGCTTGAAAATTGAGTGGCCCACGTGTAAAACGTGAGAAGGGAATGAATTCTGCCTCCATGTTAAATAAACGTGAAAGCCAATTCTCCCCCAGAGCCTCCAGTAAGAAACACAACCCTGCTGACAACTTGATTTTAGTGTTACAGACTCTGAGCAGAGAACCCAGTTGAGCCATGTTGAGACTTTTGAATCATGAACACTGAGAGAGAGGAAATGGATGTGACTTCAAGCCGCCAAGTTTGTGGTAATTTGTTACTACAGCAAGAGAAAACTAACACATCTAGTTCACAGCTTTTGACCAGTATTACATCTTGAGTTTTATTTTAGAGGATTCAAATTCAGGATTTGCTTTTATCAAAAAGAAAGGATTATGCATACATCTTGATCAATAATTTAAGACTCTGAGAAACAAAAGTATCTTAATAATATACCAAATAATTAATGGGAATATTACTGTAATATGTTGTATTTTGGAAGATTGAGTAAACAAAGTTTTCTGTTCTAAATTTATCTACCAATTGATAAGAAAAATGGATTTTAACTGATAGGTCAATCTTATCTCCTCAATTTAAATTTCTTCCTCATGTTTTAAAATATAGATTTTATATGATCCATATATTTTAGTATTCTTCATCAAGTATTTTCAAGAACCTAAACATTTAGGTAAAAATTAAAATCTATTTTAAAATTCAATTTGATTATCTATATAATATAAAATAATTAGATATATGAGGTGGATATATTTTTAAACTAAATTTTTCCATGAAATAATCACATATAATCTTTTTGAAGTTAATTTGGATGAATTATAAATTGAGACTTTGCTTTCTAGAAGGTAGCATGAATTTAGTCTCAAGATTAAACTAAATTTAATAAATTCAAGTTTATTCTCCTTGATTCTCTTCTGTTTCATAAATGCAAATGGAAATAAATTTTGTATATATAATTTATTTTCATTTTATATATATGAAATCATATATCACATATATGTGAAATCTAGTAGGTATTTTAGAGATCATCCAAATTAATTACCTAGGTTAATATATGAAGAAACTGACCTCCAGAGACAGCAAATAATTTGGCCAGCTCATATAACTAGTGTGTGATTGGATTAAGATGAAAACACAGGTGAAATGAGTATAAATCTAGTATTCTTTACAATGATAATTAAATAAAGTTTGTTTAGTATCATTTATTCTTTCAAAAAATTTTTGTGGAATGCTACATTGGTTATTTATTTCTGTATAAAACATTATCACAAATTTTGAGGCTTAAATCAACCCATGTTTATTATTTCACAGTTTCTTTGGATCCAGAATCTGGGCAGTGCTTTTGTCAGTCCTTGGCTTCACAGTCTCTCAAGGCAGTCTCATTCAAAGGTTCAACTGAGGAAGGATCATTTCCAAGTTCATTTATATGGTTGTTAGCAAGATTGAGTTCTTCAAGGGCTGTTTAAATGAAGGCTTCAGTTCCTTGCTGGTTGTTGGCTGGACGCCATCCTTAGTTCCTTGTCACATGAGTCTCACTAATGTGGGGTTGGCTTTATCAAACCTAACAAGAGAGAAAAAGTTAGTGAGACAGAAATCACAGTTTTATGTAGACTAATCATGGAAGTCACCTCTAATCACCTTTGTCATATACCATTGGTTAGCAGCAAATTCCTGGGCTAGCTCATATTCAAGGGAAGAGGATTACAACAGGGTATGAATATCAGAAGGTAGGAATCATTAGACACCATCTTGAGTCTGACTGCCATAAATGCTTTCTATTTACATATTTATGTTCTTCTGGGGGAGATAGATATAAGTAAAAAATATATATATTATATATATAAAATATATATGCATAAACACATGTATATGTATGTATACATGTTTATATATATTTGTTTAAAATATGCCTATGTACATACATGTATATGTATGCTTGTAAACACATATATATAATTTTCATTTTTTATTTTATATGTGTATGCATTATATAAGAATAGGAAATTTATAAAAAGTGCTCTTTGTATTATGAGTGGTTTCTGGGAAAACAAAATAAGATAAAAAAGGCATAAACTATACTGTATGACATTTAAGATTGGAATGAAGATACATTGCCTTTGAAAGATGTGACCAGTGTTAAAGCAGAATCTCCCTCAGAAGTCCTCTGATTTCCAGTGGCACTCGCACGGAAACAGCAAGTTTCTTGCTCCGTTTCAAGCACCACTTTCTTAAAGGTCGCAATTGGTCAGACCACTTCAGGACTTCTTTCTGGGAAAGAGTGGACCTTTCAATGTCTCCCCTGGTACATGGGTAGAACCCTGTATCCACTGGGAAAACTAGACTATTTCTGTAGTTCATTAAAAATAACAACGGGAAGAAGAAGAGAATGATGGAAAAGCAAGTTGAGTGGGGTGAGCCAAGTTGGGACAGGATGTCTAACTGACATGGAAGTAATAATCTGCAGATGTTGGTGTGTTTGATGACGTGGGGAGGCTAATGCTGTCCTGATCATTTTTAGGAAGATATTTATTGCTTTCACTTAGTCCCTTTGTATTTATATCTGCTCTCATTTATCTTAAAATACATTTTCGGTATAATCTTCGTAGGTTAATATTAGCAATCTTAAGCAATTTAGTGCGGTTAGAAAATGGATTAGGCATTCCGGTTCTACTGTACCTACTCCTGACCCATTTAATTGCACTATCTTTGACAACTGGCTTTTGATCCTGAGATTCTTCATATGTAAAATGAGTATAATATAGTAATTCCTGCTGCACATTTAACTCTGGGTAAGTTCTGGAGAAACTCCAAGAGCTCTAGGAATGCAGCATCTATAGATTTAACATTAGAAATTATTATGTACTTACTTTGCAGGGTTGGAAGTTTTTTTGCTCATTGTTACTTATTTCAACAGCTTCCTTAGAGGCAGAAGTAGGTACTGTGGTGATTGGTTTTTTAATGCAGAGAAACTGAAGGAGGCATAGAGGAGTGAGCAGTTTGCAATTACTTAATAAATGAGAGATGAAATTTGTTATTTCCTAACTCTAAAAATGTACAATATGTTAGTATGTTTGTTGGGTGATGCTGTCTTTCTACTTTGGTGTTAGACATTTTGATTCTGACACAATCGTTAATGGGCTGTGCTAATTCTAAAACTGGATCAAATTGCTGACATCGCTCTTTTGATTAGACCATATTGCTTTCCATTTCACAAAATCATAAATCAAATATCTTCCTAAATAAAACTGAGTGATTTGAATACAACATGGCAATACTTTTTGCTTTTTCATTCCTTAATGAACTCCTAAGTATAAATGCCACTTAAATTCATTTTGAGAAAAGTCAGGAAAAATATTGTGCACAAAATTTATGAATATCTACCCAGTTTGATAAAAATAAATAGCAGTTGAGTGTTGCTATAGTTTTGTGATATTTTCTTTATTATAGTCACATTATTGTTGAGTTCCCACTCATTTTTTTCTAATCTGAGGCAAACTTATCTCTTTCAAGAATTAAGGTCACTAAAAAATGTCTAAAATTAGGTAGGGAAAATTTTATTATTTTTACACTTAAAATCAATGTTTATAATGAGTGGTCCTGCCTCTTAGAAAATTATCTTTGCTCATTGAATTATAATGGCATTAAAAATAGACCTGAATTTCACACATCTTTAATTCCATAGTATGATGCTAAGGGTAAATCAGCTGCAGTTTACAAGAAGTAGATGGGTATCATTTTGGGTAAACGAAAATAACAATTTCACACAAAACTATAAACAAAAACAACAAATTTAACGAGTTTTGACAAGTTTATTTCTAAACACATATTTACATATGCAATGTGTATATCACTATATTGTACATAGGATCTGAGTATAGTGAAACATTTACTCGCTCCTTAATCAAAATTGCTAATCTAATACATTTAGTTGGTGTTTTCTCTGAAAAAAAGCATTGTGCTAAACACTATGGTATTACAAAAATGAGTAAGTGTTCTTATCCTTACATTGCTCTCAGTTTGGTGGAGAAGACAGGTGAACAACCATCTATAATACAAGATATATTATAGGGAATAATATGTGTACTTTAATAAAAATTCAGGCAAATGGAAGCTCAGGGGAAGAAATGATTAATTCCAATGGTAGAGCCATTTTTTGCTTGTGAATTAAACATGAAGACATTTAAATATGTGGAAAACATGAAAAATATAGAGAATGCGGTGTGACAATGTTTGACACATGGAAAATGCATGAGCTAGTCAAGAAAAAGGACGTAGTCTAGTGGAGGGAGAGATTTTTGGAAAGATGCTGTGAGAGGAGGGATGGGATGAAGCCAGACATGGCAGGGTTTTAAATGCCGCGCTGAAATTTCTTCAGAGAGTTACATGATTGTGTTGCTCTTTAGCACTCACGGCACATTAGCTGTGAGTCCAGGCTGAGATTGGTCCTCTGAAACGATTTTATGGGTGAACATACAGAAGTTGTATGGTTTTGAGGTGCTATAGGCTATCCCGGTGGAACTTGCTTTCCAAACATACACTAATAAACATTTTGGTGTGAGGTCCCAGAATGTCGTCAATTTAAAGTCATCCACAGAAAGTGGATGGTTTCAATAACACAAATGTATAAGTTTGCTGCAGGAAAGAGCAAAGATCGGCAAAGGAGATTTAGAAATTGTTCGTGGGAAGTAGAAGAAAAATCTCCTGAATATAGTCACAGAAGCCACAAAGACTTTAGAAGTTTATGGAGTAATGGGTGATATTTGTGTGAAAATTTTGTGGTTGAATAACGTTGTATGCGTATAGAATAATTCCCCTTCTTGATAATTCTCAATACACTTTAGCTTTGAGAAATTTCAAGGCAAAGAAACCAGTTTAACTTAGTATTTCCAAATTTATTTGATCATAAGAATATCTTCCAACCCCTAACACAATATCAATATCTCCCTGTAAAGTTTCTGAGAAACAATGTTTTGGGAGGTGTTGGTCAAGTCCATTATATGGAGTAACACAAATAATTTTGATTTTGCAAGCTAACCAGCATCTGGCATTATCAATTTCATTCTTGTCTTAATGGGACCTCCCAATATTATCTTGACTTAATTTCAAATCATTGTTTGGTATACCAAAATCAAGAAACTTGATTATATTATTTTCATCAAATTCTTTACATGAGTAAAAATAAAGGATACACACAGTGATTATGTGTGGTCCCATATAATAAATAATGTCCAATATACAGCTTATATTATGATTAATTTTCCACAAATATGTGCTATATTATTATTGCTTTTTAAAAAATAAATTATCCACACAAACTAATTTATATCCAAGAATCCTGTTCCCAAATATGTATAATATCAAATTAAGAATATGTATGTGGAGAATATATATATTCTAATTCATATACATTCTAATTTATAACCCTTTTTATCTCCCAGAATATATTTAAGTGCTTTAAAAACCATTAGAGAGGCCCGGTGTGGTGGCTCAAGCCAGTAATCTCAGCGCTTTGGGAGGCCGAGGAGGGGGAATTGCTTGAGCCCTAGAGTTCTAGACAAGCCTGGAAAACATCGTGAGACCTCGTCTCTACAAAAAGTAAAAAAATTAGCCAGCCATGGTCATGTGCACCTGTAGTCCTAGCTGCTCTGGGGACTGAGGTGAGAAGATTGTCTGAGCCTAGAAGTTCGAGGCTGCAGGGAGCTATGATTGCACCACTGCACTCCAGCCTAGGCAGCAGGGTGAAACCTTGCCTGAAAACAAAAACAAAATGAAACACCACATTACAATTATCTGTGGATTAAGATAAACGTGAGCCAATATACCAATTTTTGTACTCTTTCAATCTCTTTAAGGCCAAATCATTAGAGACTGTGTGTCTCTCAGTTATCCTCTAATGGAATGTATTGTTTTATTTCTATTAGTCAATACCAGTGCAGGTGATTTTGTCTTTGTATTCCTAACAGTTATCTTAAAAAAAATTGTGTTGGCATTTCAGTGTCTTGAATGACCCTAAAGATTTTTCAGTTGTGGAGCAAAATGATCACATCCTTACAAAAGGAAACTAGTTCACTGGGCTCTTTGGTATGAACATTGTTTTTCACCAAACATGCCTGTGTATACATCCTCTGCACGTTACAAATACTTTTATGACATGTTAAGTTCCTAATTACCTAAAAAATAATATTTCCATGTACAAATTAAGAAAGAGTCACAATTTGCTAATGAGCTATTTTTTAGTAGCTTAACAGCACATCATAAACGATAAAACTATAATAAAAGTCACAAGTATTTCTGTATAGAACACTTTTTCTATTGTTTTTCTTTCTTTCCTCTTTCTTTTTCAACTTTTCTTAATGACCAATTATAGATGAAATATTATGTTGCAAATAAGCAAAAATAATCCAGTGTTTCTTAACCTTATACAGAAGAGAAGAAAACTAAGTCTGAAGAAAAGACTAAAAAGGAAGTAAAAGGTGGGAAACAGGAGAAAGTGAAGCCAATGGCTGCAAAAGTGAAAGAAGTACAGAAACCACCATCTAAACCCAAGGAGAAGGAGGACAGAGAGACAGCAGCTGTGTCAAAGCATGAACAGAAAGGTAAACATTCAGAGCAGGAGGCTGCCAAAGGTTCTAAGAGAATGTTGGGCAAGAAGCAGATGTAACGAAATTAAAAGTGGAAAAAGGCTGAAATCAGACTGCAAAGTGAGGGTAGAAGACTTATATAAGTAAATATACTTAAGAGGAAATACAATACATTGGGAATTTTATTTATTTATAAAAATACTAAAACGTGTTCACATATCTAAAGGTGGATTTTGAAGTATTTTTAACAGGGGCTTGGAGTTAGCATCTGGAGTAAATGTTGAATTTTTGAGATTGGGATTTCTAGAGAGGTGGCATAAAGATTGTGTCATATTTTTTGGAGAAAAGTTGTCCAGGGAAAATGACAGCAGTTCTTAAGGAGTTTGTTAAGGGGTGTATGTTCAACTCACACAAACAAATATCATAAAAACTATCCCTGCATTCCTGATGCCTCTGCAAGAGCACAAGATTTGGAATATACATCAAATTTTTAAATTTATTTAATTTAATAGGAAAAACGTTATGGAGAAGGAACTTTGAAAATTCTTTGCCAGTTTTCATTTGTTAAATTTATGACTTTAGAAAGCTCTGAATCTGACTTATTGTGGTGCTCTTCAACAAGACTGATGTCAAACTTACATCCCCACTTTGAAGAAATATAGCACTAAAATGGAGGTGGAATGTAACCCTGAAATTCTTTATGAAATGGAGCTATGTAAATATAAGGAAGTGAAGTTTTAAGAGGGCAACTAAGGGTCTTACTGCACCACATCTCTGGCCCTTGTTGAATTTTTCCTTCCCTAAATCCACTCCTGACTGCAAGTTGCTATGCACTTCCGAGACTTCCATGTACAATGTAAGAATCTAATCTGTAGGGACTATTCCTATAAATGATATTTCTTGGGGGTATTGCAAAATAAAATTTCCTTTACTCTGGTAGCACTTTTGAATAATTTTATTTGAGCAATAGAATCAAGGAATTTGTTTCTAAGAGATTTTAGCTTAAAAAAAATCTTAAAACTTTATTGCTGAGTAAGCTATTTGGATAGTGAAACTGAAAATAATTTGTCCTCATTATAAGATACAAGAAATTTGTAATCCACTCTTGTATTTTACCCATTCTTTGTTTTTTTTCTCCTGAATTCACAATATTTGTAAACCTCGATTCATAAGTACTATTTGTAAACTTTGATTTATATGACAAAAGATACATATTTTTTAAAAATATATTTTAAAAAGGAAAGAAACAAAAGAAGAAAAAGTTTCTTTTTACATTTTTTCTTTTAGTGATTCATGAACATTTTAATTTAAGTAATTTTCACTTATTTCAATGTAATATTTTAAAATGTGAGTGAAATCAAAACTTCAGAGCTCTAAAACTTTTCTCTATTTTTCAAGATGATTGTATTGCCTTAAAAATTAAAAATATTAAAATTATTACCTCTCAAAATTATGTCATTTATGACATAGTTTGGGTAGAAAAAACAATGTAGTAGACAAAGAGAAAATATTTTGAATGGAATATTTTATTGTGATAGAAAATAGAAAAATTAATCTTCTGATTCATTGTTAAATTTATTTAGATCCTAAAATACTTTAACTGTAGATTGCCTTTTCAAAAAGAAAATAATCACATAAAACCAGTGAAAAACATACCAAGTATATTCTAATTTTACTCATAAATACAGTATGTAAAAATTTATTCCAGTTATCTGTGGAAATGTCAAAATATTTATCTAGCAACTAGAAACATGAACACATTTTTGATGTTCATTTTTAGTATCTTTGAATATTTGGGGCCATATTTTATTGATAAAGACATATCAGCAGAACACTTTTAAATAACAATTATTTTCCAGCTCACAAATACTATATTTTATTTTGGTCAATAATCTGATTTATTAAAGATAACATTAAATTACCATATCCATTTTCAATCTACTATTTTCATTTCTAGCTCTTCTACAAAGAGCTATTTATCTATTAAAAGGACATTCAAATATCATTTAGAGTTAAAAACGAAAACACATATGTGATTTTCTCAGATAAATAAATGCATTTGCTAAAGCAAGTCTCCCTATTGAGAACAGCTACCATCAATTATATAAATGTATCATTAAGTTAGTAATCAAAATTTAAACTCTAATAGCTGATAAAACACATTAATATGTTAATTTTTTTACTAAGCAAAGATTTGAGAGCATTTTTTAAATAAAAAACCTAATTACATTATGGTTTTAACTAAACAAGATAAATGAAGATAAGGTTTTTTTAACTATTTGTGAGGTAGCTATGAATTTGAGAATCTTGTATTGATAATCTTAATAAAATTATTGAGTTAGCTCTTTGGGCAAGAGAATATTTATTTGTTTAGCTTAAGTTAGACCTAATAAGTTTGAGGCATTCTTTTCACATAGATTTCTAAATATTTCTTTTTAAATAAATAGAGCTCATAAGTCCTTTATACACTTGAAAACAGATTTTTACATGGGGCACAAACTTATTGGTAATTATTTAATTATATAGTATATGTGTAAATATATTCAATATGGTTACTCTTAACATTAGGCATAGAAACAATATACCTGTATTTCTACTTAAAACATTGGGAATAAGAGACATATGTATGTACCTGCCTACCATAAATTTTCTCACACACACTGATATATCCCGTAATCTGGTTTTTAGGGACCAATTTAAATGTGTTTAAAGTAGAATAAGAAGAGTTGGCATAATCAGACATTGCTCCCCAGTTTTCCGATGGTCTCTGGCAAGTCTCTGAGGAAGGATAAAACAAATTTCCCAGCTGCTACATACTTTGCTCATTCTTTCTTTCTTTTTCTTTTTTCCCAAATAACTATTTAAATATTTTTGACAGGCAGAGAAAGTATAGCTAATGTGAATCTGCCATAGAGTACCAGACCACATGTGCCCCATCTGCATTAGTTTTATTATTATTATTATTAAATATCCATTCTGTTGACGTTCTACACCCAGAATGCATTTTCTCCCAGCTGCCATTCCACAGGGAACGCCACCAGGGCAGCAGTTGAATGACATCCATCACTCTCCCTGAGGATCAAGAGGGGAGAAATGGACAGCATGAGTTATTCCTGGAAGGATGTTCATTTGAAAAAAAAACCAAAAAACCTAGAAGTAGTGACTAAATATGAAATTATTTTATACAAATTATCTCATAACCATGAAAGTTAAAATGGCAGAGCAATTTAAATTTTTATTATGAAAAGTTTCCTGCAATAATATTGAAATTGAGTTTAAAGAAACATTTCTATAAAATGAATCTTAAAATCAGGGAGGCCTGGAGATAGACTGGTGATGACGACACAGTAGAAACTGCCCAACACACACACACCCCTACCTAGAATTCGTATGCAATGTGAAAGTCAATACTGAGGAAAGGTGAAACGCGAATCCTAACTTCAAATATTTGAAAATCCCTAATTTAAAATATTTTAAAAATATTCTTCTCATGCTTTTATTGATATGTTGGTGCCATTAGAATGCACTATCACATCATGATTTGCATATAACAGAAACTTCCTAAGCATTGTAACTCGAATAATTTTCTAGATTAAAAAATATTCTTTGGGTTCATAAGGAATTTCTTTTTTCTAATTAGAAGCTCATTAGGCTACTGGTACATTAATTAAATGAATGATTTTTGGATCCAGGAAATATTAGTATAATAAACATAAGCATGGTACAGTTGTCCCTCAGTATCTGCAGGGGATTGATATCAGGATACTCTGCAAATACCAAAATCCACAAATGCTAAAGCCTCTTATATAAAATGAAATAGTATTTGCATATAACCAATGCACATTCTCCTGAAAACTTTAAATCATCTCTAGATTACTTATAATACCCAATGTAATGTAAATGCTATGTAAATAGTTGTTATACTGTATTGCTTAGGGAATAATAGAAAGAAAAAAATGTACCTATTCAGTACAGATGCTTGCCATAACTACAGTTTTGATTCAATCTGGAGATATAGAACCCAGGCATGTGGAGGGGCAACCGTACTTTGGTAATAATTCAACATACAGGCTAAAAAGTTTCATCCACTGTCTCTTTAACTGTCAGCATTCAGTTAAACAAGAAACTCTGAAGTGTAAAGATTTTAGTTAATTCGACACACTATTCAACATGGTATGTATATAATCACCCCATCACAACTTGGGGCAGAGAACAATGTTTCATTTTGGTGGGAGGTAGGGGGAGGTTCGTATTACAAATAGTCCCTGCATTCCAAATTTCCAATGTATGTAAAAACAAAAAGCCTCCTTTGCTGTCATGGGTATCTATAGTGCCACTAGTAATCATTGTGGAAAAAGAAAATTGAAGAATTTTAGATCAGCGATCTTGCAGTTGTAGTCTAATTAGACATATCTGGGGAGCTTGTTAAAAAATGCATATTCCTAGGGTCCAGATCCATGGCATTTTAATTTTCTGGATGATGAAGCCCAGAAATCTGTATTTTGACAAATTCCTTCTCTTTTTGATATTTAAGTTGACCTTTGAGAGCTACTCTTGAATTATAAGAAGGACAAATCTAAAAAGAATACAGTCACTTAAGATACTGAAATAAAGGGAGAAGACTGCCAATTTCAGAAAGCACGCACTAATCCAATTTCAAGTTTTCCACTTAAAGGAAATGTATTTTTCCATCTTGCTTTGTCTAAAGAGTCAAATTACTCATTCTACAGTTTTGCTCAGGAAAACAGTCTCGTGTCTAGGAAAGAGAAAATACCCTCTACCTTCACCTTACTTGTCTCCAAACCACAGGGCTCCTAGGTTCTGGGATCAGAAACTCCTGCTGTTATATCCAGTACATCAAAGAACACACAGATCCATGGACTAATCTGAGAACTAGCCTCCCTCCCACTCCCCCCCACCTTTCCTGTGGGAAAATGTATTCCAATTTCAACAACCAAATTATATGCAAATTTTTGAAACTTTTTGAGTTTTGGGCTATCCATATTTAAGTATTAATGTAAAGGATTATATTTTTACATCTAGTACAGTAACTATATTTATTTTACAAAGACCTGACAGAGTTTCATAATAAAATGGATTACTCTAAAAATTCTGTTAATACTCTGAAAATTCTATCAATACTCTAAAAAGAATGAGGTTTACAAAAATCCTTAAATGTGTATTTATATAGTAACAAGTTTTGTTATTTTGTATGCTTGACATACATAATTTGGAGCAATTATGGATGTGTCATGTTGTATAAATTCAATAAACTCTCTTGATCCTAAAGCTGCCTTTGGATTTGGTGGATTAATACAATGCCTATTTTAGGAATATTGAAATGTAAATCACTTTTGAACAAGATTCATTTCATAATATGCAAGCTTTAAAGAAGATATGATAAAACTTACAGAACAATTCATCAACTGAGATTTCAGTTGGATTGATCTCAGGAGATTCTTAAGTTGTGTGAGAATTTAAAGTTTAGTGCAATGTCTTCCATTTAGAAGGAAAATAGAAAACCCAATTACTGAAATCATTTTTGACTAAGTCTACCCAAAATATTTACACACTATATTTTTGGTTTCTGTTTTTACTTTTTCCATAGGCCATAGGCTAATCAAGATCATAAGATGATTTTATGAAGATTACTCAATTAATTAAACAATATTACTAATATTTGGTGCTGTTCGTCTGTTCTCACTGATTTACTCTTCCAATTAAAGAGCATTTCCATTCAGCAGATGCCTATTAGGTTGCAAAGGCAACCTGCCCTCCTGCTGGCCTTTTCAAGAAAACCTTCTGCCATTCTACTTAGACAATTAGCAGAAGGGCTGGGAGTGAATATTTGGTAAAACATTCCAAATTGGAAACGATTTCCTCTTATAAAACTTCTGTTTCATTATTGGAAGTCTGTGAAAGGAAAAATGAAAAAAAATTGCTTTAATGTGATGACTTTTATAATAATTTGATGAAAAAGGTTTTGATTTTAAAAAACAACCACTATAATATTACTTAAACTAGTCTGTTTCCATTTTTCAGGTTATTTTTGCATGGAATAAATGGAGCATTACATTTATTATGTCTTTTTTCCCCTTCTGTGTCTTCATATGAGTGCAAATTATTCTTTCACAGAAAATATTGTTGTAAGCAAAATAGAATTGGGCAATTTTGTGTATTTGCTTTGTTAAACCATTTCTCCATAGAAAAATGAAAAGTGTTGATGACATTTTTTCATTGCTCTTTTTCTTTCTACTCTGTCAGATCAGTATGCATTCTGTCGATATATGATTGACATGTTTGTCCGTGGGGATTTAAAACCAGGTATTCCAAACAATTCTTGTATTTGTCTGTTTTTATAATCTTTGTTTCTAAGACTGTTGGCTTTTTATATACTAAACTATATTTTCATTTTTAAAAACTGCATAATGCATGTGTAGATCTAGAATAAAACCAATAAAAAAGCAGAAACAGTAACTGGCATTAGGGTGTTTAATTTTACTTTCAATCACTGCATGGCCTATTGTAAATTAAGTCAGCTAAAAGCTAAAAGTGTGCTAATATCTTTATATATAAAGAATGCTAATATCTTTAATAATATCTTGAAGTGAAGCAGTGAATCATCTTATTTTATTCCTGGTAAATTTAGAAGAAAAGACCTTTGACAGTGAAAGTATCATTCTTTTCTTAGTAGTATACAAAATTTGTATTAATATCATCACATTTCAAATATTTGTTTGTAAAAAAAGCTTTTAGATTTTTCTCTCACATGAACTTGATATAGCCACTTAAGAGAACTATTGATGGAGATAAACTTGAAGTCAAAATGGTGGGGAAGGGTTTTTGGTTAAAGAAATTTACCTACCATCTCTCACATCTTTAAGTGTTGCCCAGAATGTAATAAGGTATTTTTTACTAACATTTTAACTAAGAATGAGTGACTTGATTGTTTGTACTACCATGCCTTTTGCAGATTTAAACGCTGACAGTACTATGCTCATGTTTGTGAAAATGTTTCTTAGAAGACAGTATTGTTAAGGAAGGAGCTAATTTACATTAT
The DNA here is from genome assembly GCA_963575035.1 of Avahi laniger. Lineage (NCBI taxonomy): Eukaryota > Metazoa > Chordata > Mammalia > Primates > Indriidae > Avahi > Avahi laniger. The sequence goes on along the minus strand of CAUYSK010082964.1, from coordinate 7,817 downwards.
AATGTTTGAAACTGATCACTAAAACCAAACTATATTTTGTTTTCTTAAATATTTTTGTGGAAATTTTTCTAAAATGTATAATTATAATTCATGCATATATTGACAAACAGACATATCTCATATGTAGGTGCTAGAAAATAAGATCATGAGAACTTTGGAAAACTTAGTTAATCCTAGTAATTTATTCTGGTTAATCTTCTTCTTTTCTCCTTCTTCTACATTTTTAGTGAGCTAGAAACTGAAATGAGGAGGAAAATAATCTATAAATTATGATAACTGACTTTGTGAAACTAATTACTTTTCACATTTGTGTATAGTAACAGCAAAATTAGATGGAAACATTCAGAAAGGTGTAATATAGTGGAGTGAGAGGGCTTTGGGCACAAGCAAAGGTGTAATTCTTGACTCCATCCTTTGCTAGCATTGGACCTTGAGTTCATTGAATTTCACCTCATCTTTAGTGTTCTTATATTTAGAATGGAAATCACAGTAACAACCTTGCATTGTTGACAAACCATCTAGTGGATACACAACAAAATATTATTATCACTTCATTGTTTTCTTTTTTTTTTTTTATTGAGACAAAGTCTCACTCTGTTGCCCTGGCTAGAGTGAGTGCAGTGGCGTTAGCCTAGCTCACAGCAACCTCAAATTCCCGGGCTCAAGCAATCCTCCTGCCTCAGCCTCCAGAGTAGCTGGGACTACAGGCATGTGCCACTATGCCTGGCTAATTTTTTCTATTTATTTTTAGTTGTCCAGATAATTTCTTTCCATTTTATTTTTTTTTAGTAGAGACGGGGTCTCGCTCTTGCTCAGGCTGGTCTCGAACTCCTGAGCTCAAACAATTCACCCACCTCGGCATCCCAGGGTACTAGGATTACAGGCGTGAGCCACCGTTCCCCGCCTATCACTTCATTCTTCAATCCGTTAATTTCACCAAAGCCTGTCTGGGTGAATGTCCCACATGAAGGGAATTTCTCAACATTGACAAGACCTGGTCGATATACATACCATAAATTGAATTTTAGGTAAAAGGTTTGCTGACTATTTTGTTCAGCTTTGGTGGTTTAAGAAAGTCATACTGTACACGTACTTTTGCCTTTACAAGATCAACTGTTTACTTATACATAAAATCAATCTATATTGCTGATGAGCACAAATTAATAAATGTACTAATATGCCTTATTTCCTTTGTATTCCATTAGTTTAAATATTTTATTATCTGAGGAAAATACGTGTTCTTTGTGACACTGAAATTATGGTAGCTACTAATTGATCATAAAATATAATTTCTAAGAAAATCACAAAACACAGAGAGCCATGCATTGTGAAAGTCAGTGACGGATGCTAGCATTTTAACAGTCACAATACCAATCATTTATTTCTGGAAATCGAACAACAGATTAAGGTCAGAAGGAATAACAAAACTATCTCTATGCGAATTAAAGATGATTTTGCCAATAACCACACAGAAAGAGCCCTTCTAACAGCATAAAAGTATTTGTAAACATAATCTAAAACTATGGTCCCCAGACCCTGAGCCAAAGACTGGTACTTGTCTGCGCCTGTTAGGAACCTAGCTGCAGAGCTCTGCCTCCTCTCCACAGCCCCTCATCCCACCCCACGTCTGTGGAAAAATTATCTTCCATGAAACTGGTCCCTGGTGCTAAAATGTTGGGGACCGCTGCTCTAAAAAGTCTATAAGTTCAGATCTACAACACTATTTACTATGCCAGCTCCTGAAAATAATTCCCAAGGTCTGTAAGATTAGATTTCTTAATAAATATCATTTACTACCTTACTAATTGCCTTCTTAATTTATTTATCCACCTACTTTCATAATTTTGAGATTTAAAGAATGAAAGAATATTTAGATCAGTATTTCTTGCCCAGGAGCTGGAAAGGAGGAAGGGGGAGAAGGGGAGCATGTATCGTATATCTGTTGTTTCATCTAACAAGCTATATGGTGTTTTGTAAATATATCAAATGAAAGTTCAAGAATATTATCTTTGTCAGTGAGGCAGTATATAAGATGGAGTGATAAAGCACTCAGTATGATTTGTGTTTTTAAAAATAAGGAATGAGAAACGCAGATTTAATCTGGGTATATTAATTTAGAGAAAATGCAAGTGATGAGATGTTGACTCTGACTGACAATTAGAGAATAAAACAATTTCTGCCAAGTTTATTGCTCTGCGTGTATCCACTATTTATAAAACATTTGTGCTTCCATCTGTTTCTGTTTGGGATTAGTAGAACACCTGTTATTGTTTAGCTAGAGTTCATTATTAATTATTGGTAATGAGTTTTTAAAACTACAATTTGATTTTTCCCTCTGGGATTCAGTATTTCCTTCATAAAATATTGTTACACCCTCAAAAGTAGCCAAAATTATAGTTCTAATTTAAAAAAAACCTTGTTGATGAAATGTGCTAACACCATGACATAAGTTCCAAATTTTGCCTTTTTATCCCATCAAAGAAACATTTCTAAGATATCCTGAAAATTTTTTTAGCTAAGATTTTGCCAATATACCTGAAGATGAATTGCATTGCTCTTTCTGATTCTCTGCAGTGCATAGTGACTATACACTCTCTTATGGTCAATGATAATCGTCACCTCAGTTATAGGGACCATCTTAATAAACCAATGTAAATTTTAAGGATCAGCTTATTTTGTTGTATCTAATTAAAATTCTCCTGATTGACTCATTCTATGTTAAGTTGAAACACGAAGAAAATTACATTTAAACCTAAGAAATGAATGCTGCTATCAAGGCTGGCCCTGTGGGCAACTAGGGTTGATATATATCTACAGTTTGTAATTTTAGTGATATTATGGATGCTGAAGATCTCTCTTCTCCAGAAATACTTTCTCTGCTGCCCTTCAATGATTTAACAACCTCACCATCAGATCTCTTGATACGTAGATGATCATTATAGCATGTGTTTTGAGGAGCCCATACGCTGCCTTAAAGAAGAGAGAAATCCTGTCCTCTGGTAGCTGTCTTGAAACTGATTAACCCCCACTTTTTCTCTAGGACTTAAAGTAATCCACTTGTCATTTTCTTGTGAGAAAACTATTGACATTGGTCAAGACAGACATTATTTGCAACACTGAGACTCAATTTATGCTGTTTTGTTTTGTTATTTAGAAATTGATAGTACAGATGATCAAGGTGAATTTTTTTAGCTTCATTTATCTTTATTAACCTTCCAGTAATTCCAATTTCCTTTTTAATATTTTGTAGCTTAGCCCATTATTCTTAAGTAAGAGTTATACCACTAGATTCATTCATTTAGGTAGACTATTTAAAAGAAACATCATGATCTTGTTTGGCATTTTCATATTCCCTCTTCATCAGCTTCTACCTGGGGCTTAATAAATTGCATGAATTTCTGGGCAGAGTAAACCAATTTAAAAAGAAACAAATTTCTATAAGTAAAAATCACATGGCTCACAGACTTCTTTATATTCACTATAGATAAAGAAACCAATTTAAATGTCCGGTATGAGGACCAGGGCTAGTGTGCTTTTGCTTAATAATTTTAATGTTTTTTTTTTTTTAGCTTTCATCTCTATAGCTATTATGATTAAAGCTTAATACAAGTTAAAGTTTGTCCCTTAGAAGTTATTCCACTATTGAAATTTCAGCTACTATCTGACTTCTGCTTGAGCCAAGAATTTATGTCAAGGTAATTCATTTCACTTTTTGTGCCATTTATTTTCTTAAAATTGAGGGTACTAACTTATCAAAATCTTCTCTGAGTATAATAAGGTATTCTTTGGCAACCTGTATTCCAATTCAATGCATTTTAAGTCCATAGATAGAAAGAGACTCAGGTATAAGTTAGTACTCTCATTTTATTAAGATCCTTTTCTTGAACTTTAGTGATGCTTAACTACATTTTTGTTTTGATCCTGCTGAGAAGAGGTTGAATGTAATTGCATTATAGTCACTGTTATTTAATGGTTTAATCTAATGTATTCCATAGCTCACTGGCTATATTAGACAAGACTAGGTACAATTCAGCCTTGAGTTAGACCTAAAAAAAAAAAAAACCTGCTCTAAGGTAGGCATAGTTCACGAAAATATATCTATTTTAATTCAAAATATCTAATTATCTTCACATAACATAGCTCTGTGAGTTTCAATGTTTACTCAGTGAGTATTTGTTGAATCCCCTCAGCAAGATGATAGTCTAGAAAAGAGATATGATATGACATAAATAAGTGATAATTAAGGACAATTTGGTAAGTATACAATAGAGACTCAGAAAATGCACATATTAATCTCAGTATATCAGGAATAAATGGTTATTTCTGATTACCACTTGGGCCTTTAATTATTTTTAAAATATTTTAAATCATTTTACAAATAGTTTACAGGAGTAAAAATAAAGGGATAGTGAAAATCTGATGAGAATTTAAACCTAGCAAAATAAACATCATAAAAACATGTTTATATTATATATTTCCTGGTTTTGAAGGTGTGTATATTAAAAATGGAAAACATCTCCAGAAAGAAACTAACTGCTCATCCACTCTCATCCATGAGCCTGCAATGTATCCATCTTGTAGATACCAATTCTGGATTCTGAACACATCTTTAATAGATTGTAGCATGTTATTTCCTCTGGTTTTTTTAGAACTTGCATTATTAAAATACAATTCTTGAATTTTTAAAATATTTGATGGCTCGTAATTTTGTTGAAAAGAAAATGTTACCCTCTTTATAATGGGAAAACATTTTCATTTTTATATTGATAAACGTTAATTAGAATGATAAATTCAATCATTTAAAAAAATTACCCATTGTCTATTTTTATCTGAAACCTGCCTTTATCTTTCTTAAGTGTTTGTGCACTTAAAAACCATAAATTTTGTCACATAGGTTTCCTAATGAAAGAATACTATAACATGCTCTTTTAGCAAAAGAGGATGGCCCAGGTTTTTGTCACAAAATATAGCATGATAAAGTCCTTCCTGTTAAAGGGCTAACTAGATGAGAATACAGTAGTTCCCCTTTGTCCGTGGCTTCGCATTCTGAAGTTTGTTATGTGATGTCAGCCATAGTGTGAAGATATTAAATGGAAGATTTCATAAATAAACAATTCATAAGTTTTACATTGTGTGAGTAGCATGATAACATCTCCTGCTGTCTAGTCTGTCCATTAGTCACTTATTATTAATAGCTGTCTCGGTTTTCAGATCGAAAAAGCATAATATGTATCGGGTTCAGTACTATCCATAGTTTCAGGCATCCAATGGGGGTCTTGGACTGTATACTTCATGCATAAGGGGGTGTACTACTGTATTGTATTTACTCTTCATCCTTTGAAATATATTGTTCAGTCATTGATTCTTGAACATGAGAAAATTCATTGTCATCTGAAGATTCATAGTCTGAGATTTCACTTGTATAATCAATTTCAATTTCATCTAATCACTGGACACTAGCCTACTGCTATCTGTCTTTTTGTGTTCATCTTATAATTCATCTAATAATTGTGAAATATCTTCTTCTGTCACTTTTCTTCTCTTTGCAGTTATGGATGGAAAATACAAGTTCTGAATTCTAAAATGTGTTCAGTGAAACTGAAAGTAGACCGTGAAGCCTGGTGTCTCCAGGCTTGTTTTATATCTTCTTGAATGATGATATAATACTGCAGTCAACACAATAAGAAACCTGAGTAATGATGAGATAGTAAGGATGTATTTTACAGTTGCAATATCTTTCTAGGCAATTGCATCATTATTCTGTTTTCTTATTATTTTAAGCTCAAGCATTGTTGGGAAAAATTGAAGAGTTATGATGAAAAATAATACTTAAATTGATGAAATAGAAAATGTTTAATATAAGGAAAAGTAGGATCATGAAGATTCCATAATATGCTTTGAACTTTAAAAATTGTTCATTGATGCCACACTGTAATTATAAGATACAATGGGTTTTATTTTGTTTAAAAAATACTAAATTTTCTCTTTGTTCCTTGGAAAACCTATAAGAAAAAAAAAGTCAAGAAATATTAGTCTCTACAAATAGTTAGAATTCCTGAAAAAAGAAACTAAAAAACTGGGATTGGCTCCAATGGACCCTGATAGCATCCTGAGAACCAACAGAGAAAATACAAAGTCGAGGGTCACAAAAGCCAGGCTTTAAATCCTTTGCTTGTGTTTTTGATTTTTTTTTTAAAATTCACTTTCTTTATAAAATTTGTTTCTTAAGGTTGTTAAAATAATTAAATGAAATAATGTATGCTCAAGTTCTCTCCCCTCTTTTTTGCTTTCTCTTATATTATGGAATTTGATTGCATAAATGGTATTTCTAGTGTGAAGGACCAGAGAAGATCTTAGAGAAGATGTAAAAATTGAAATGGGCCTTGAGACATTGGTAGGTTATGTCTATATGAAATCAAACATAAAAACATACAAGGCTAAAGTGATAATGTTAAGGTACAACATCAAAAAATCTTAAAATGTTCTTCTGTGACCACCAGTTGTTCAGTATTTACTCCCTGCTAGGCTCTTGAAATAATAATATCTTTTATAATCCTAATAAAACCTTGGGAGGAGTATATTATCATCTCTGTTTATAGATGAGAGAATTGAGACACAGAGATTAAGTGATTTGTCCAGGTCTCACAAAGTGGCAGGCAGGAGATTTAAACCTAGGCCTGCCTAATTGTACAGTTCTAGGGATTAATAATGAATCTATCTGTTTCCCAGACATAGATGAAGAACTGCAAGAGTTCACATTGATTGATGCTCAGGGAATCTAGGAAGAAAAACAAGATTGGAAATGTGCAAGACGGCTTGGAGAGAATGGAATTAGAAAGACCAGTTAGGAAAAGTTCAAGGAAAGAAAGTAAAGCCTGATCTTAGGAGGTGGAGTGGAGAGAATTAAAATGATTTCAGAGAGATGTCACAGAGGTAGAGTTGTGGGATTCGTAGATACCAAAGGGTAGGAAAGCGAAAGATTATTCAGAAGGTGTTAGCCTGACAAACCAAAAATATGCCCTGAGTGGCGATCACAGGAAAAGAGAGGGGCCAGAGCTCACTGGAATAGGCAGGGCTGCAGGAGTGGGAGACTTTGAATTCATCGCTTATTCTTAAAGCCACATATGGTATCCCGCTGCAAAAGGGAAAAGTGTGATGATTCCAATAAAAACATCATTCGTTTAGCATCTGTTAAATACCCAAGGTCATTTCAGTTCTTTTTTACATACTTTATCTTATTTAATTCTCACAGCAAACTGTTCGACACCTATATGGTGCAATAATAGTCTCACAGCACTTCTAATGGAAGTAAGAAGTTAGATAATCAAGTGTGGAGTTTTGGAGAGAGGTCAGAGACGGAGACGGGATAACCGGCACAGTGAGTGAAATAAGCCGGATTACAAACATTGACTCTCTTCTGCGTGCTCAGCAGTCGCAGGCTGAGCTCACAGCAAAGATATAAGAATACTAAAAGCTGATTCCTAACTTTCACAAATGAATGAATAATTATTTGAAAGAGAAAAGGAACTAATAAATAATAGAAAAAGTTTAAACAGGCGTTAGATTGCATAATACAGACTCTCAATGTTACAAATTTCAGAGGAGAGACATCTGTGATTCCTGCTGTCAGGGAAGAAAATGTGGATCTGGAACTTGAAAGATAGATAACGTTTGACTAAATGCTGAGGAACACATAGGGCTTGATTTGTTTGTATATAAATGAAAGCGAAAATGAGTAGGAATATGACAGTGCATGTGAAATTGATGTGTTTACAAGACAATGAGGATATCAGACTGAAAAGAGGATAAACTAAGAT
>CAUYSK010082963.1:0-21154 GCA_963575035.1 Avahi laniger | reverse complement strand
GAGCGAGACCCCGTCGCTACTAAAAATAGAAAGAAATTAGCTGGACAACTAAAAATATATATAGAAAAAATTAGCCGGGCATGGTGGCGCGTGCCTGTAGTCCCAGCTACTCGGGAGGCTGAGGCAGGAGGATCGCTTGAGCCCAGGAGTTTGAGGTTGCTGTGAGCTAGGCTGACGCCAGGGCACTCTAGGGCAACAGAGGGGAGACTATGTCTCAAAAAAAAAAAAAGCTATAGAAGCAATTTGCCCCCAAATCAACCGTGTCTCGTTGACTACGTTAGAAGAAGGGCCAAAGGGCCAGTTAGAGTTTTTAGCTGGCACGCAGACTTTCAGAGGTGAGCAGGTTATTCAACGTAAAGTCGTTTTAAAACACGATGTGCAATGCTTTCTCTTAGATACTGTTAATTTATTCTCTGCCCTGACTCGAGACCATTTTTTCGGTTTGGAAAACATTTTCACGAAATTTGTCCCCTCAAAAAAAAAAAAAAAAGTCCTACCATTTATTTTGAAAGATAACTTTCCTTTGTTCATACAGTTTGAAGTTTCATCCAGAATTCCACGCTCCAGCCTCCAAAGTCAGTTCTTCCTTGAACTTCAGCTCTGATTATAGTCACCTCAAGACCATGACAGGCTTGCAAGAGAGGTGATAGATTCTGGAGAGAATCTTGAACACTGCCTCGGTAAACCTTTTGTGTACCACAAACTTAAAAGCTATAACCAGAAATTCAAGGAAACAGGAGACGTGTTATTTTAGTACATTTAGAGATTCATTATTTCAGTTTTAAGTGTATTGAGGGTCTCATTCGAAGAATTATAAATGTGGATCTATTCTTGTTCAGTTTTGTTTGGTTTTAAATGACAAGTTTTTTTAAATCATGATTTTTCTCTATTGTAAATATTCCTAAATCATTTATTGGGCTGATGTCTTTTAAGCATAAGGATGGTGTGAAGAAGCAGTCCAAATTTCTTAAAAAACAGTTTTTGATGAATAGACTGAGAGTATTGCACGCTAACATTTTCTGAACATTGGTTCTGTAAACCTTTTTTCTCAAAAAGAAAAAAAAGCAATCTATTGATAGAGATAAAACTCCTCTTCACCACAGGCTCAAATCAGTAAAAATTCATCGTTACTAAATTATTCCATTATTTTATTTTATTTTATTTTTTGAGACAGAGTCTCGCTCCGTTGCCCCAGGTAGAGTGCAGTGGTGTGATCACAGCTCACTGCAACCTCAAACTCCTGGGCTCAAGCAGACCTCCTGCCTTAGCCTCCTCAATAGCTGGGACTACGGGCACACACCACTTATTTTTAGAAGAGATGGGGTCTCCCTCTTTTTTTTTTTTTTTTGAGACAGTCTCACTTTGTTGCCCTGGCTAGAGTGAGTGCCGTGGCGTCAGCCTAGCTCATAGCAACCTCAGACTCCTGGGCTCAAGCGATCCTACTGCCTCAGCCTCCCGAGTAGCTGGAACTACAGACATGTGCCACCATGCCCGGCTAATTTTTTCTATATATTTTTAGCTGTCCAATTAATTTCTTTGTATTTTTGGTAAAGACGGGGTCTCCCTCTTGCTCAGGCTGGTCTCCAACTCCTGAGCTCAAGCAACCCTCCCGCCTCGACCCTCCCAGGGAGCTAGGATTACAGGCATGAGCCACTGTACCTGGCCCTATTCCATTATTTTATCACTTAAATTATACGTGCACACACACACATATTTTTCTTTCCTTTTTTTTTTTTTTTAGATCAAGAGATGGGAACAATGAATAGCTAAGAAGTGTCTAAATAGGAAGAAACAGGAATGGGAAGTGATTTAATAGGAATATAAAGAATGATGATGCAGTCCAATATTGAAAAATAAGATTGTAAGGGGCTGGGTGCAGTGGCTCACGCCTGTAATCCTAGCACTCTTGGAGGCCGGGGCGGAGGATCGTTTGAGCTCATGAGTTGGAGACCAGCCTGAGCAAGAGCAAGACCCCGTCTCTACTAAACATAGAAGGAAATTAGCTGAACAACTGAAAACACATATAGAAAAAATTAGCCAGGCATGGTGGCACATCCCTGTAGTCCCAGCTACTTGGGAGGCTGAGGCAGTAGGATCGCTTGAGCCCAGGAGTTTGAGGTTGCTGTGAGCTAGGCTGACACCACGGCACTCTACCCTAGGCAACACAGTGAGACTCTGTCTCAAAAAAAAAAAAAAGGAAAAAAAGATTGTAGGAATGGCAGGAAAGAGAAATTTAATTGCAAAGATGGCCAGATCTCCGGATTTTAAATACTGAGAAAGATGGGAGAGCCTTAGGAATTATGTACTGTTTAGCCATGCATATGTGTTCACAAACATAGCTATTATTTCAGGAAGGATGAAATAGTCTTGTATTTAAACACTTGCTGACATACATAGATCTGGTGAGGAGTTTTAAGGAAGAACAATGGTAAAGAATTAGAATCTAGTTTGCAGTAGAATTCAAACATCCTAAAGTAGGAAGAGGGGAGAGCCCTTTGATTTAGGTTAGACAGACCAAAAACTCTAACCCACTCACCCTCCAAAGAAAACCATGTTATTAATACAATAAAGAGATTAAAGGTAACAGGGCGTGGTGGCTCACGCCTATAATCCTAGCACTCTTGGAGGCTGAGGCCAGAGGGTCTTCTGAGCTCAGGAGTTCGAAACCAGCCTGAGCAAGAGTGAGACCTCCGTCTCTACTAAAAAAATAGAAAGAAATTAGCTGGACAACTAAAAATATATATATCAAAAATTAGCCAGGCATGGTGGTGCATGCCTGTAGTCCCAGCTACTCGGGAGGCTGAGGTAGTAGGATCGCTTGAGCCCAGGAGTTTGAGGTTGCTGTGAGCTAGGCTGACGCCATGGCACTCTAGCCCAGGCAACACAGTGAGACTCTGTCTCAAAAAAAATAAAATAAAAAAGAGAGAGAAATTGAAGGTATAACTTATATCTGAATACTTTTGACCAATTTAGAAAATACTGTATTTGAACTGTGTTTTTCAGATTTACCTTTCTAGTGTGGTCTTATAAGCTTTAGCTTCTTTCAACTTCTCTAAATATTTATGCTTGGCTCCTCCTTCTGCCTCCAGAGTTCACTGCTACTTCAACCTTGCTGCTACATCCTGGTCTGCAAACTGATGCCTCTCATGGGGTTTGTGCTATAAGAGAATTAACTAGATTTTCAGCTCAATCCTATTTTATTTCTAACATTTAAATTCAGAAGTTAAATTGGAAGAACCCCAAGAATATTGTCTCTCTTAAGTAAAATGAAAAATTACATGTGAAAATGTATCACTTCTTATTAAATCTAGGGTTAATTTTCAGAACTCTTGTATGTTACTGTATTGATATTCATAACCTACGACAGTGCCCCATAGACATTAGAATCAAGATACTGTGGTTTATGTATTACTGAACTGGGAGAACAGTGGCACTATCTAATTTCTTGAGGAAAAAATCATATTGCAGACAAACCTATAGAAAAATTAACCCAAGTCATGAGTTTTTCATAATAGAATTGAGGCATTTCCTTTATCATCAGCCTCTATATCAGATAGCAGATCCATATTTTTGGTACCACATCCAAGCTGGAATTCATTTTTTAAATTTTTTTTTTTTTGAGACAGAGTCTCACTCTGTCACCCAGGTTAGAATGAGTGCAGTGGTGTCATCATAGCTCACCTCAAACTGCTGGGCTCAAGCAATCTTCCTGCCTCAGCTGTAGGAGTAGCTGGAAGTACAGGCTCACAGCACCACGCCCACCTAAATTTTCTATTTTTGGTAGAGATGGGGTCACTCTCTTGCTCAGGCTGGTCTTGAACTCCTGACCTCAAGTGATCCTCCTGCCTTGGGCTCCCAGAAGTGCTGGAATTACAGGTGGGAGCCACTGTGTCTAGCCTTTTTTTTTTTAATTTTTAAAATTTTTTGTAGAGATGAGGTCTCTAACTCCTGGCCTCAAGCAATCCTCTCACCTTGGCCTCCCAAAGTGCTGGAAATACAGGCTTGAGCCACCACACCTGGCCCAAGGTGGAAATATTAAGGCTTTCATTTCTTCCGTAATTGTAGAAGCCATGGTTTGAATAGATGCCCATTAATTAAGCTTTTTCATCTTCAAGCCTTTGAAAGAAGACTTTTCTGGCCACTGCATTGGACTCCATTCTTTGTGAAATTCTGAATAAATCATTCCTCTTATTTGGGCTCCAGTTTCTCTACGTTGGGTCTTGAGGGATTCACAACCAGCTCCTGATCATTGACAGCTTCAGGGGCAGGAGTGTCTTTTCTTTGCGCTAGTGCTATAGGACTCTGGAGTATGAAAACAATTTTTTCTCTTACTCACGTCTGTGTCCTTTTGAGTCTTGTTTAGTTTTTATACATTGATGAAAGACCTTTTACACTGGGGAATTGAAATTTTGGGCTTGAAAAAATATTCTGTGGTACTAAGTTAGAGCCTTGGAGAGCTCTGTAAGGGCACAAAAAGACTATATCAGGGGCTCTTAACCTGGCACCCAGAATAGATTTCATTTTGGTCCATGAACATGGGCAGGGAAAAAAATTACATCTTCATTTTTAGTGATTTATAATTGAAATTTAGCATTTCCTTTTAATAGGAATGTAGACAACAAACTACAGCAGTATTGGCAGTAGAGTAGTTACAACTGTCACCAATAGAAATCACAGTTAATTTCATATCACATTGCAATTATTGCAGACACATTGATATAGTTTGTACTTATCACTACTAGATCTTGGTTTTTAATGTGTTAATAAGGAAACCCTATTATTCATAATTTTTTTATATTTTGATAACTATTTTTGCATAATAGGTTTCCTTTGTAAATCTAGGTAATAATCTCTGTAATTATTGTATACATTTAAAAATATTATTCTGAGAAGAGGTCTAAAGTCTTCTCCACACTGCCAAAGGGATCCGTGGTATAAAAAAGGTTTAAGAACCCTTGCTTTAATCAAAATAAATAATAGTAATGGATTATAAACCATTGAATAATATAAGAATTCATGAGTACATATTGATATAAATAGGTGAATGATTATATAAATGTAGGAAAAGAGAAAGCTTTTCCTTACAGCAGGATGACAACTAATAAATATAGATACAATGAATGACGGAATAAGAAACTCATTCATGAATGCTAAAACTAGTGGGTGAAAGGTTGATGAGGAGAAGGATATTAACATGGCAAAGTATCTCTCCATAAATTACTTAATAGTTACAAAGGAAAAATTGTGGAGGAACCTCATTAACACCATCTTAACCAAGTCATTAAACCTAACATCATCAGTATTGAGACAAACTGACTTTTACATGACTCCTAGTAAGAGGCATTGAGGACACAACATTGCTTCAGCAGTGAGCCTGCCAAAAAACGCACAAACTGAATCTAATCTTGAGGAAATGTCAGACAAATCCAAATTGAGGGCCATTTTATAAAATAACTGGCCTGTACTGTTCAAAAATGTCAAGGTCAGGAAACAAAAAGAAAAGACTGAGGAATTGGTTCAGATTAACAGAGACAAAAGAGACATGCCGAGTAAACGTGTGTGATCCTGAATTTGATTCTGGGCCAGGAAAAAAATAACCTTAAATAATGTTTTTAGGACAACTGACAAAATCTAGTATGGACTGTCAATCAATAGTACTGTTATCAATGTTAAATGTCCTGATTTTTATATCTATACTGTGGTTATATAAGAGAATGGCTTTGTTCTTAAGAAATACACACAGGGGTAAAAGAATATGATGTCTCTTAGTCTCAAATGGTTCAGAAAAAAATGTGCATATGTTTATAACTACATATGTAAGGAGAGAATAACGAAGCAAATGGAGCAAAATGTAAATAATTTATGAACTTGGGTATAGGACTTAATGGGAGTTCCTTGTACTATTCTTGAAAATTTTCTGTAAGTTTGAAATTATATTGCTTATATCATTTGTTCCATTCCCTCATCTTTGAAAAGATAAAAATTTTAAATTATTTTTTTTTTGGAGACAGGGTCTCTGTCACCCTGGTTAGAATGCAGCGGTGTCATCATAGCTCACTGCAACCTCAAATTCTTGGGCACAAGGCTAATTTTTCTATTTTTTTGTAGCGATGGGGTCTTGCTTTTGCTCAGTCTGGTCTTCACTCCTAGCCTCAAGCAATCCTCCCGCCTCGGCCTCCCAAAGTACTAGGATAGGATTACAGGCATGAGCCACCACATGTGGCCCTGAAGAGGTGAAAATTTAGATTTTGAAAGAAGATGAGGCCAGGCACAGTGGTTCATGCCTACAATCCTAGCACTCTGGGAGGCTGAGGTGGGAGGATCGCTTGAGGTCAGGAGTTCAAGACCAGCCTGAGAAGAGTGAGACCCCATCTCTATTAATAATAGAAAAATTAGCTGGGTGTGATGGCAAGTACCTGCAGTCCCAGCTACATGCGTGTAGTCCCTGCTACTCGGGAGGCTGAGGCAGGAGGTTGGCTTGAGCCCAGGAGTTTGAGGTTGCTGTGAGCTAGGCTGATGCCACGGCACTCTAGCCTAGACTCTGTCTCAAAAAAAAAAAGAAAAAAAAAATGAAAGATGATGATTCGCTCAAGGTCACATAACAAGTTAGTGGCAGAGTTAGGTCCCAAACCCAGATCTCCAGATGTCAGTTCTTTGGTGTTTGTGTTTGGATGGCAAAGGTTGAGCCACCCCTTTTTACTTCTCTTTTTTAGTTTCTTAGTTCCTTAGACCTAGTTCCTTTTACTAGAGAACCAGAGCAATGTAACTAAATGGTTCTTTCAGTTCCTTCATGATTAGGCAAGGATTGGTTTGAAGTTTTTGAGCTGTGCAATTTGGAATATTTCTTTCCTCTTGTAGGTTCAATGTCTTTCTTATTGCCAACCTTTTCCTGTACATGGTTGGTTTATTTTATATGATATTATTTTTACCCCCTCTCCCATAAACTAGTGTATTATTTAAATTTCTTTCCATTGGCCACTCCATTTCAAGCTCTCATCAATATTATCTATTCTAAAGATAATTGTATGATTTTCATTTCTGGTATTCTATGACTCAGTTTCCTTAATTGGTAGAAAAATCATAATATACTGAAAAAATGAGAATATAATATCTCAGAATTATATTCTTAAAACAAAGAGATTAATCTAACTACAATAATAGATGGTAGGGACCATTTAAGAGTTTTACTAGTGAACTGGGTGGTATCAGTTTTGTCAAAAAATTAAGAAATCAAATCTATCATTTTCTGTATAAATCAGCTAATTGTTAATTGTCTTCAGTGTGAGGACTCGTTGTCTCCAAATGAGATAATGTAAAATATTAAGTTGAACCGTATGAAATTGCCATTTTTGTAACAATCAAATATCAACAATTTTATATGGTTCAACCTAATAGCAGTAATCATATTGTGAGGTAGTGGCAGATTTTCTCTTCCCTTACAGCACTGGTAGAAGTACTTAAAGATGGTTCCTGTGGCATCTGCTCTTGACTCCTGAACTTCTCAGTTTTCTTTTCCTACCCTGGCTGTTCCTCTCTCCTGACAATCTCTGTGAGATTCTTGCTAGGCTTCAGATTCCTCCAAATTTCCATCTTAGCTTGTATTAGCTTCTACCACCTGGGAGCCTTCCAGGGATTCACAGAAAGTTAAAGATAGACTATCAGAGACAGTTTATTCAATCTCCTTATACATCAGATGAGGATACAGAGGCTTAGAAAGATTGAATAACCTGCACAGCATCACAAAGCTGATTATTTCAGAGGTGTGGCAAGAATGCAATACTTTGACTCCCAGTACAGTAATCTTTCTATCTTAGTACCCACATTCTATCTGGACCCTACATTTTCTGCAACCCAATTATATGGACTTTTGTCTGTCACTCTCTCTCTTTTTCCTTTCCTTATCTTTGTCTTGACTCTCAATTCTTGTCAGTCACCTGGATCTTCCTTATTTCATCAGTCTTGTCTTTTTCCCATTCAAGAACAGTCTTAGCTTGTGCATTCTATCTTTCTCTTTCCATCTTTGCTACTGGTGACAAGTGAAGAGATAATTATATTCCTGATTTTTACTTCCTGAGATGATATGATGTGGGAGTAGCTGGGCTTATTTTATTGTATTTATTTAATTTTTGAGACCGGGTCTCACTCTGTTGCCTGGGCTAGAGATGCAGTGGTGTGATCATAGCTCACAGCAACCTCAATCTCTAGGGCTCAAGCAATCCTCCTGCCTTAGCCTCCTGAGTAGCTGGGACTACAGGCGTGAGCCACTGCACTCAGCTGGATAATTTTATTTTAAAAATAACAAAAGACAACCTAGTATATTTGTATATTGTGCATTATCTTATACTTTTAGAATATTTTGCAAATTCAGGAAAAAACAATGGTCGATAATATCTGTCTCTACAATAAAAATTTCCATAGCTCAATGGAAACAATTGAAAGAAATCAGACTGTTATTATTTTAGAGATGGGGTCTTACTCGTTGCCTGGGCTGGCCTTGAACTCCTGGGCTCAAGGAGATCCTCCCATCTCAGGCTTCTGAATAGCTGCAACTACAGAAGTGCTCCACTACTATGTTTTCAGTGAATGAATGATCTTTTGTTAAGCCCCAAAGAGTAAAATCTCAAATTACCTTTGACTCTTCTGAAGATATATCATATCTATGTTCCTGAAATACTTTTTATATGAAAAGACCTCTGTGAATCATATTTAGGGAATAGAGTAACATATCAAGAAAAAACTAGCATGAAGGAAGTAAAAACTTTTATTGTAATGAACAAATTTATGGGTCCTAAGAATATTGTAGCAATTTTTAAAGGGGAGGGCAGAGGCAATTGCTTTCTTATAGTTAATATACTTTTAAGAAAGTTCAGCTAGAGATTTAGCTAAAGCAAAAAGTAGCAAAACTTGATAGTGAATATTTGGTATATGAATCTGGTACTTTGAGGAGTATCTTGTTTTCTCTGCATCTAAAGACTTAGCTGTTGATAAGAAGTTCCTTGTAAACACTGCATTTTGTCAGCATTTGTATCTTTGCAGACTAGGAATTTTGTTTTGTGTGCTTTACCTGCTTTGGGACAAGCTGGCTTTTTACCAGTAGGTATGTGATATTGGTGATACTGCTTCACCCTAGAGTTTGGATAAGTATTGTAATGACTGATGGATGTAGGAAGTCAATGGAGGCTTTACCCTTAAAGAGAAACGTCAGTATTTCTTATTTTCTTCCTTCTGCCATGTAGCCTTTCTAGAAATAGACTTTGGGTTTCTTTTACTAGTTAATCTTTTTCCTCCCACCATCTTTTTATATGTAAACTAAGCTTTTGTTGAAAGCAATTTATGGCAAAGTTGTACCATTTTCTTTAGCGATTAAAGATAGGTATGTATGTGAGTATGTCTGGTCTCAAGCTCTAATCACTCTGTTATTCATTCAGACCTGATGTGGAAAAAGTAGAGAGAAAGACCTCTTCACCTGGAGTAAATGGAGCTACTGTCGATAACTGTAAATAGGTTTTAGAGACTTAATGATTTTGTTTTAATAAAGTAACAAACAACACTTAATTCTCTAATTTTATCACTTGCAAACTTGCAGAGTTCCCTCCAACTATCAATTGTTCTTGTTAGATAGCTAGAGCTGAAAAGACGTCGTATTTATTTCAGGATACATTCATAGTATAGAGTGATGCTGAGATGTGACAAATGCATTACCAGGTCCCTTATCAAATATAAAGGAATCAGTTGCTTGTTACTCAAGCCTCTATTTTGCAAGTGTTCCCTATAAATACAGTGGGCAATACATATTTAAAATTTTCACTTTAGCTTATTTTACTAATGGTTGTGTTTTATTTGTTGAATTTGCTCCAGCACTCCAGAAAAAAACCTTACTGATAAACTTTAAAGAGTAATTCACTTAATAGAGAGGAAAGACCATGTAAAGACACAGAGAGAAGATGGCTATCTATAAACCAAGGAGAGAGGCATCAGAAGAAAACCAACTCTGCTGACATCTTGACCTTAAACTTCCAGCTTCTAGAACCATGAGAAAATAAATTCTTGTTGTGTGGAAAAAAAAAAAAAAAGGAGTAACTTATTGTTGGTGACTACCCTTTCACGTTTCTTCTAGATTGAAGAGCTTAGCTGATGAGCTTGACTTAGTCAAGAAGCTGCCTGGAATGAGCAACTAGATATGACAACTGTATTTTTTAAAATAAAATATTTCTAAAAACAACAAAAATAGGAGTTACCCAGATCCATTCTACTTGTTCAGGATTTACCAATCTGGTAAAAATTGTTTGAAATGCCCTCATTTTCATAGAAACTCCCTGATAAGCTAGCCAGGATGTCTTGATAATCTTGTTCTTCTCTTCTGGCCATCGGTTAACATTGTACATACCAGTGTTTCTTTAGCCAGCTGTATTCCTTGAGATGTTACTAAGTGTTCAGGGTGAAGTAAATTTAGTAAACACTGTATATTATATCCCTCTCTTAGATATATTCATAATTCACATTAGTGTACTAAAGGCTCTCAGGGCTGGGCACGGGGGCTAATGCCTGTAATATCAGCAGTTTGGGAGGCTGAGTCAGGAAGATTTCTTGAGTTCAAGACCAGCCTGGGCAATGTAGCGAAACCCCATCTCTTAAAAAAAAAAAAAAAATTTAATTAGCCAAGCGTGGTGGTGTGCACCTGTAGTCCTAGCTACTTGGAGGCTGAGGCAGAAGGATTGCTTGAGCCCAGGAATTCCAGGCTGCAGTGAGCTTTAATTGCTCCACTGTACTCCAACCTGGGTGACAGAGCAAGATCCTATCTCTGAAAAAATAAAAAATAAATAAAGGCTCTCAGAAGGTCTGTAGTTAAAGAAATCTGCTAAATTTTGTTTAGCCCATTGTACTTAGTAAATACTTTCTAAATGGCAAGTTATAATTCAAATGTCACTTTCCACATGAAGCCTTTCATGACTCCCAGAGGCAGAATACAATGTGTCTACCACTGAATTCACATAGCTCAGAGTTACATTATAAAGCGCTATAAAAATATTAGTTTCTGTTAATATTGTGATATAAGATTTTGATTGCAAACAACAGAAAAATCATCTCAAACTGTCTTAAACAATGAAGGGAATTTAGCGATCAACTGAAAATTCAGGCAATGCTTTGTCCTCAGTGTTGAGGCTCAATGATGTTACTGAATACCTGATTTCTTTCCACTTCTCCTTCTAAAATATTTGATATTCCTAAATTTCCTCTTTAGTTATGTCAGTATGGCTACAGTAGTTTCTAGGAGGGCTATCTGTGCTTCTTTCATCTCTAATAGAAGAGAAAAGAGAATATCTCTCAAGGAAGCTACTTCAGAAAAACAAGGAAATAACTTTCCCAGAAGTCCCAGCAAAAGTCTTTTCATAGCTCATTGGCCTGAATTAAGGTCACCTGCTCATCGCTGATCTAATCAAGGTCCATGAGAATATGCTGTGCAGGGCTTAAGTCAAATTAGGTCTACCCTGATTGTAGGGGTGGGGTCAGCTTCCTTATGTGATTATATGTATAAGAGAACATGGGTACTGTCACTAAGAGGAAGGAGAAATAGATGCTGGGCAGCCAAACCAACAAAGATCCATGACATGATACTTACCACATTCAACTGCTTCTGTATGCATTAATACATTGATATATCAATTAATATATGATTAGTACATTAAAGAATACTTCTGTATAAATTAATCTTGTTTACACAAAAACTTGTACATGAATTTTCATAGCATCAATATTCATAACACCCAAAAAGTGGAAACAACTCAACTATCTGTCAACTGATGAACGGATAAACAAAATGTGATATATCCATAAATGGAATATTATTCAACAATAAAAAGGAATGAAATATTGATACCTGCTACAACATAGATGAAACTTGAAAACATTATGTTAAGTGAAAGAAGCCAGTCACAACAGGCCACGTATTGTGTTATTTAATTTATATGAAATGCCCAGAGTAGGCAAATCCAGAGAGACAGAAAGTAAATTAGTGGTCACCAGAGGCTAGGGGAGGAGGTTTGGAACATGATTGCTAATGAGCACAGGATTTCCTTTTGGGGCCATGAAATGTTCTGGAATTGGATAGTGGTAATGCTGGCACAGCCTTGTGAATATATTCAAAACCACTGGATTGTACACTTTAAATTTAAATGTTTAATTTTCTGGTATGTGAATTCACATAGCGGGTGCTCAATAAGTGAGCGCCTAACTTCAAGGTGTGTGCATATATGTATATATATTCTCTCTCTCATATATATGTATTTATCTCAAAAAAATCTTCAAAAGATGGCTTCTTAGTACTCATAAACGTTTTGCTATCTCCTCCTTGAAGTGCAACTGTTAGAACTGGTTGATAGGGTTCCCTGAGGAATGCTCTGAATTTGTTAGCAACTGCTTTGATTGCTTATTAAACTTGATATATGTTTAAGGTCTCTGATTTTCATAGAAATTACAGAAGTGTGTAGATAAAAGTTGTGTGGGTTTTTTGCTGCACTTGACCTGTAATGTGATCCATTTCTTCTTTGTATGGAAGAAGAGATGGAAAGTTAGAAGGGATGAAAATGTGGGAGGAAAAAAACCGGCATTTGTGGAGATGGAGAAGGAGATGGGCAAAGTATGAAGTAACCATAAAGCCAACTAATGCATTGGAAGCTTGTCTTTCAGGCATGAACATAAAGAAAAAGAGTCAGAATCTATAAGTATCAAACCTACTAGAGTAAAAGACATTAGGACATTTGTCTCTAAATGATATCATTATCTACTCTTTCTTAAAGCATACCCATATTATTTATTCTTAGAAGGAAGAGGAAAAATATTTTTGAAAGCACTGAGGTCCAGTGAATGACAAACCACAAAAGTAAAGTTATTTTCTGGAGTTGAATTTTCACAGAATCATAGAATGTTAGATTTGAGGAACTTAGATATCGTGTGATACAACTAATCAAGTGTTGTTCCTTCTCATTCATTCATGATTCAACAAATATTTGTTGAATGTGCCTGGCAGAACCTCAGGTCACATAGGTGAAAAAATAATCTTATCCTGAAGGATAGAATAACTGCTATGAAAAGATTTGTGCAAGTTACAAAGAGCTTGCTTGACATTCTGCTGTTAAAAAACAAAAAAAGTTACAAAGAGCGTACAGATGAAAAGTTGTCTGGGTTTTTGTTTTTGTTTGTTTTTGAGATGAAGTAGCAATACTTGAGCTAAGTCTTTGAAAAGGAGTAAGAGTTTACCTGGTGAATAGGTTGGGAAGAAATTCTGGCTCAGGGAGAAGCATATGAAAAAGGACGCAAGAATATGATATAGGAGGATACATTTAAAGAAGAGCAAGTGATTTGGTATATTAGAGATGCCAATCATTTTTCCTGTACCAACATCTCCTTCTTAGAAACCTGCCCTTCCCAAAGCCAATACATAGTGAATACCCTATATATTGAATGACCCTGAACCCCTGGCCACAAAGTCAGGAATGAGGCATCGACTGGAGCTAATGAGATGTTTCTATTACAGGGATAAAGTAAACTGAATGTACTTTTATTGTTAATGGTAGACGATGTAATTCAAGTCAGTCCTCCTGATACATACAGCTAATCAAGCTGAATGATGCATAGAAAGCATCCTCTAAAATCATCTCATAACTAGCAAGATAGTGAGGAATCAATGAGGACGAGATTTTGGATAGGTAAGGAATTTTGAGTGAGGAGCTTGGCATTCATGATACTTTTGTCTGAGGCATTTGCTGATTCGGAAGAAGTAACTAGAAAGCTAAGATGTACTTTTGGCAGCCTTAAAAGCCCATGGGGACAAAAGTTAGAGTCCAGGACCAATAAAGGGTAATAATCCTAATATATCGCCCCCTTCTTTGGCTCAGGACTTTAAAACACTGCATTGTAGGTACAAGGAAGCACTAGAAGTAAACTAACTCTCATAAAGTAAACTAACTCCCATATAGACTGCAAGCTGACTTCAAATCATCTAAGTGGCCCGGAAAAATCTCAAGGCCTGAACTTGTATTAAGTTGGCCCTAATTGCTAGTGGCAAGAGCCGATAAACATCCACTTTGGAGGAAAAAAATGACTTTACCTATGCCTAAAATTTTTTTTTCGAAAACCATGTCGGTAATCCTAGCACTCTGGGAGGCCGAGGCGGGTGGATTGTTTGAGCTCAGGAGTTCGAAACCAGCCTGAGCAAGAGCGAGACCCCGTCTCTACTAAAAATAGAAACAAATTAATTGGACAACTAAAAATATATAGAAAAAAACTAGCCGGGCATGGTGGCACATGCCTGTAGTCCCAGCTACTCGGGAGGCTGAGGCAGGAAGATCGCTTGAGCCCAGGAGTTTGAGGTTGCTGTGAGCTAGGCAGACGCCACGGCACTCTAGCCCAGGCAACAGAGTGAGACTCTGTCTCAAAAAAAAAACAATGTCCAGTACAAAGATAACCAGGCACACAAGGAAACACGACACCACGAGTAAGCAGGAAAAATAATAGATAATAAAAACAGATCCACAGGTACCCTGTATTCTGCAATGACTGGACACAGCCCATAAAACAACTCTGTGTGGCCGAGCGCGTTGGCTCACACCTGTAATCCTAGCACTCTGGGAGGCCAAGATGGGTGAATCGTTTGAGCTCAGGAGTTCAAGACCAGCCTGAGCAAGAGCAAGACCCTGTCTCTACAAAAAATAGAAAGAAATTATCTGGACAACTAAAAATATATAGAAAAAATTAGGTGGGCATGGTGGCGCATGCTTGTAGTCCTAGCTACTCGGGAGGCTGAGATCAGAAGGATCGCTTGAGCCCAGGAGTTTGAGGTTGCTGTGAGCTACGCTGATGCCACGGCACTCTAGCCCAGGCAACAGAGCGAGACTCAAAAAAAAAAAAAAAAAGTAAATAAATGATATCGGGAAAACTGGATATCCACATACAAAAGATTCTTACCTTACATTATATGTACAAATTAATTAAGAATGGATCAAAGGCCTAAATGTAACAGGTAAAATTATAAAACTCTTAGAAGAAAATATAGGAGAAAAGCTTCATGACATTTTGTTTGGCAATGATTGATTTCTTAAATATGACAGCAAAAGCATAGGCAACAAAAGAACTATATAAAAACTTAAAACTTTTGTGCATCTAAGGACGTGATCAACAGAGTGAAAAGGCAACCCATAGAATAGGAGAACATATCTGCATATCATATATCTGATAAGAGATTATTATCTAGAATATATAATGAACTCCAACTCAATGACAAGAAAAAAACACAATTAAAAAATGAGCAAAGGACTTAAATAGACATCTTCTCCACAAAAGATATATAAATGGCCAATAACATACATGAATGATACTCAACATCACTAATTATTAGGGAAATGCAAATCAAAACCACAATGACAGGCCAGGCACAGTGGCTCACGCCTGTAATCCTAGCACTCTGGGAGGCCGAGGCCGGCAGATTGTTTGAGGTCAGGAGTTCGAGACCAGCCTGAGCAAGAGTGAGACCCCGTCTCTACTAAAAATAGAAAGAAACTAGATGGACAACTAAAAATATATAGAAAAAATTAGCTGGGCATGGTGGCACATGCCTGTAGTCCCAGCTACTCGGGAGGCTGAGTCAGGAGGATCACTTGAGCCCAGGAGTTAGAGGTTGCTGTGAGCTAGGCTGACGCCATGGCACTCTACTCAGGGCAGTAGAGTGAGACTCTGTCTCAAAAAAAAAAAAAACCCACAATGACATATTGACATCCACTAGAATGGCTATAATCAAAAGGACAAGTAATAATAAGTATTGGCAAAGATATGGAGAAATTAGAACCTTCATATATTACAGGTAGGAATGTAAATGATACAGCATTTTAGAAAACAATTTGGTGGTTCCTCAAAAGTTAAACAGAATTATCATATGATCCAACAATTATACTTTGGGTATATTATACCCAAAAGAATCGAAGGCAGGGCCTTGAACAGATATTTGTATACCAACCTCATAGCAATATTCACAGTAGTCAAAGGTAGAAGCAACCCAATTGTCCACCAACAGATGAATGAATAAATAAAATGTGGTATGTATATGCATACAATGAAATATTATTCAACTTTAAAAAGGAATTAAATTCTTATATATGTTATGACACGCTGAACCTTGAAAATATCATGCTAAGTGAAATAAGCCAGGTGCAAAAGGTAAAATATATGATTTCACTTATTTGAGGTACCTAGAATAGTCAAATTCATAGAGATAAAAGACAGAATAATGATTACCAGGGGCTAGGGGTAAGAGAGTAAGGAGAATGAGGAGTTATTGTTTAATGCATATAGAGTTTCAGTTTGCGATGACAAAAAAGTTCTGGAGGTGGATAGTTACTATTTTTCCTGTTCCTTCTAAGAATAAATAATATGGATTTTTTTTCTTTTGGTACCATCATAGCTCACTGCAACCTCAAACTCAAGTGATCCTTCCACCTCAGCTTCCTGAGCAGTTGGAACTACAGGTGCCTCTAATTTTTAAATTTTATTTATTTTTATTTTTGTAGAGACAGGGTCTTTGCTATGTTGCCCAGGCTGGTCTTGAATTCCTGGCCTCAAGTGATTCTCTCGCCTCAGACTCCCGAAATGCCAGGATGACAGGTGTGAGCCACTTTTCCCACCCCCAATGTGGGTATGTTTTGCGTAAGAATAGACAATGGTATCATTTAGAGACAATGTCCTTAATGTCCTTACAATATACTTAAAGCCACTGAACTGTATTCCTAAAAAGGGTCAAAATGATAAATTTTGTTATAAATATTTTACCACAACTAAATCTATTTTGTATTTCCCTGACTAGTAGTGAAGTTGAACATCTGATTTTTTGACATTTTTAATTTCATCTTTTATAAATTCCCTGCTCTTATCTGTTGCCCTTTTTTCTGTTGATTATTTATCATTTTGTTATTAATTTACAGTTCTTTTTACATTAATAGTATTAGCCCTTTATGCATATGTTCTTCCATTTCATTTAGTTTATGGTGTCTTTTGATATACAAAAATTTCACAAAATGGTTGCCAAAGTCCTACTATTGTTATCAGGTGAATTTAGTATGGTGGGAGGTGGAGAAAGCAGTTCCCAGAAAATAGGATGCTGAACAGAAAATCTAATGGCTGCCTGCTATATGAAATTTTGTAAAGATTTTGCCTTTCTAGCAAGGAAATGTCAGAAGACACTAGATATGGGTGCTATTAGCTACCTGAGTCATAGTGTACTTGTCACCATTCACTCATTTATTCCTCCAATTATTTATTTATTCATTCAACAAATACATATTATGCAGCTATAACATACTAAGCACTCTATTATAAATGTGTGAAGACAACTAAGACATGGGTCCTGCTTTTGAGAGGCTCAAGGTATATCTGGGAAAACAGAAATAATTGAATTACGAATAATAGCAAAAAGATGAATCCCACACTAGAAAGATAATGGTGCTTTGGGCTAGGAAGTTGTATGGGCTGGATTATTTACCATTTTGTTATTAATTTACAGGAGTGAATGGGCCAGGTGCAGTGACATGGTGGCTCATACCTATAATCCCAGCACTTTGGGAGGCTGAGGTGGGAGGACTGTTTGATACCAGGAGTTCGAGACCAGCCTGGGCAACATAGCAAGATCCTGTTTCTACAAAAATAAAATTAAAAAATTAGCTGGGCATAGCAGGACATGTCTTTAGTTCCAGGTACTCTGGAGGCTGTGGTGGGAAGTTTGCCTTAACCCCAGGTGTTCGAGATTACAGTGAGCTACTATCACACCACTGCACTCCAGCCTGGGCAACAGAGTGAGATCCTGTCTTTAAAAAAGAGAAGTGAATGGATTTAAGCTATATTTTAAAAGTAAAACTAGCCAGGTATGGTGGCTCACGCCTCTAATCCTAGCACTCTGGGAGGCTGAGGTGGGAGGATGATTTGAGGTCAGGAGTTTGAGACCAGTCTGAACAAAAGTGAGACCCCATCTCTACAAAAAATAGAAAAATTAGCCAGGTGCGGTGGCATGCACGTGTAGTCCCAGCTACTTGGGAGACTGAGGCAGGAGGACCACTTGAGCCCAGGAGTTTGAGGTTACTATGAGCTGGGCTGATGCTACGGCACTCTAGCTGGGGCAACAGAGCAAGATTCTGTCTCAAAAAAAAAAAGTAAAACTGAAAGAACTTCCTGACGATTGATTGAATATAGGTATCGGAGAAAGAGTAATCAGAGATGATGCCAGGTTTTGGACTTGAGCAACTGTGGATATACAGAAGAGCCTTTTACTGAGCTGGGGAAGACTGAGATGGACAGAGTTTCAAAGAAAAGAAGTCAAGAGTTCTATTTTAGAAATGTTAAGCTTTAGATGCCTTCTAGATGTCCCAGTGATTTGTCATGTGTATATTTAATACATGAGACTGGGAGCTCAAGAAAGAGAGGTGAGGCTGGATTATAAATTAGGTAGTCAATGGCATAGATGGTATTTAAAGCTATGAAACTGGATGGGATCACCTAGAAAAAAGTGTGAATAGAATAGAAAAAAAGCCAAAGGTAGAGACAATCTTGAAAAGTTAGGTAAAGGAAGAGAAGAATCCAATCAAGATGATTGAGGGTGGCCAAGGAGGCTAGAAGAAAACCAGGAGAATGAAGTTTCCTAGAAGCTAAGAAATTATTTCAAGGAGAGAGTAGTCAACAGGGTTGAATACTGTTGAAAGGCTAAGATGTAAGTAGGGATATAGCCATTGGATTTGAAAAGATGGAAGCTATAGTGTCCAGCTATAATGATCTGGACAAGGAAGTTTCAGTAGAATGGTGGGGATAAAAACTAGATTTGAATGGGTCGAAGAGAGAATGTATATGAGAAAGTAGAAAGTAGGGACAGCAAATACAGAGAAACCCTTTAAGTAGTTTTGTGAACAAATAGGAAGATAGGAGATGGGAGGAGGGAGGAGGTGAGTCCAGGAAACTTTAAAAATATTTTTTAGTAAAAACAAATGTTAGAATAGATAACATTATATGGTACAAAATTTTAAAGATACAAAGAGGTATACAACACACATCTTTCATCCATCCAGTGTTTTCCTCCTTAGTTTGATGTTTCCACACTCTTATGAATCCTTCTGGAAATGTCCTCTCTATATACAAGCAAATATTTGTGTGCATGTATGTTCTTCCACCTTCCCTTTTTTTAAACAACTATACAGATGGTAGCTCACTGGACACACTATTTCTGCTCCTTGGTTTTCTACTTATCAACATATCTTGGAGATTGTTCATATATTTATACAAAAAGGTTTTCTGCTTTCTTCATGGCCACATTGTGTTTTCATACCATTATTTACTTATTCAATCCCTTAGTGTTTCCTAATGATGAATATTTAGGTTGTTTGCAATCTTTTGCTATTGCAAACAAAGCTACAATGAATAATTTTTACATAGATATTTCATACATGTGGCAGCATATCTCTAGGATAAAATTACTTAGAAGAATTACCGAGTCAAAGGGTAAGTACACTGTGAGACTGATGGATGCGGTGCCACAATGCTTCTATATAATTTGTACCAATCTCTCTCCCATCAGCCATGATGAGACGGCCTATTTCCCCATACAGTGTGTTACCAAGTTTTTATCTTTGCCAATCTGATAAATGAAAAATGGTCTCTTGGTATACATTTTTTTTATAGACAGAGTCTCACTCTGTTTCCCAGGCTGGAGTGTAGTGGCAAGGTCATAACTCACTACAGCCTTGAACTCCTGAGCTCAAGTGATCTTCCTGCCTCAGCCTTCCAAGTAGCTGGGATTACAGGTGTGCATCACCACACTCAGCTAGTTTTTAAAAAAATTTTTGTAGAAATGAGGTCTCTTCACTGTGTTGCCCAGGCTGGTCTCAAACTCCTGATCTTAAGCGATTCTCTTGCCTTGGCCTCCCAAAGCACTAGGATTACCGGCGTAAGCCATTGCACTCAGCTGGTCTCTTGGTATACTTTTAATTTTCATTTCTTTTATTTTGAGTGAGATTGAACATATTTTCAAAAGTTTAAAAGCTATTTGTATTTTTATTTCTTTGAATTTTCTCTTCCTACCCTTTGCTCATTTTTCTAATGAGTTGTCAGTCTTTTTCTTATTGATTTGTAGGAGCTCCTAATATATCAGACACATTATCCCTCTGTGATATGAGTTGCAAATGTCTTTTCACGTTGTTAAGTATGATATTTTTTCCTGTAGAAATTTTTATTTTTATGTAGTTGAATTTATCCAAGTTTTGTATCATAGTTAAAAAAACCATTTCTACTCCAAAGTATTTTTGTTAATTTCCCAGAATAGTTTTTTAAGTATGGGGAAGAAGCTACAGCATGCTTGAATGTTTTCAATAGAAAGGAAGAAATTGATGATTCAGGAGAGATTTGTGATATTTTCAGAAGAGAAGTCCATGACTAGGTTAGAGGGGATGGGATACAGAGACCAAAGGGAATGATTGGCTTTTAATAGGAAGAGCATCACTTCTCCCTTGTCACAGGTTAAAAGACAGAATATGGGTTCCAATGCAGGTAGGTTGGCTGATTTGGTGGTAAGAGGATGAGAAAGTTCCTGTCTGATTGTCTATATTTTCCCAATGACTTAAACAGCAAATTCATTAGCTGAGAATGCAGGGCAGGAAAGGGGTGCCAAAGTTTAAGGAGAGTTTAGTTAAGATTTGATGAAAACTATGCCGGGCGCGGTGGCTCACGCCTGTACTCCTAGCACTCTGGAAGGCCAAGGCGGGCGGATTGTTTGCGCTCAGGAGTTCGAGACTAGCCTAAGCAAGAGCGAGACCCCGTCTGTATCAAAATTAGAAAGAAATTAATTGGACAACTAAAAATATATAGAAAAAAAATTAGCCGGGCATGGTGACGCATGCCTATAGTCCCAGCTACTCGGGAGGCTGAAGCAGAAGGATCGCTTGAGCCCAGGAATTTGAGGTTGCTGTGAGCTAGGCTGACGCCATGGCAATCACTCTAGCCCGGGCAACAAAGTGGGACTCTGTCTCAAAAAAAAAAAAAAATTAAATTGCTTGTCAATTATGCATAGACTACTACAGTTTTTCTTTTCCTGCGGGTCAAAATGAAAGTTCCTTCAACTGATTTCATCTGC
>CAUYSK010082961.1:0-44002 GCA_963575035.1 Avahi laniger | reverse complement strand
CCAAGTAAATCTCTCTCCCTCATGAACGCTCAGCCTCAGTCGCCCCCTTACAGCAATCCTAAACAGACTGAGACTGTCGTAAAGACCCACAACAAGGTGACGCCAGTCGGAGGTCGGACAGGCACTGTGGGTCGATGTCCTCGCGGAAGTATTTTTTGTGTGAGGCTATGATGGCCTTTGTGCAAGGCTGTGGTTTTGCAGGCTTTTGTGGTAGTTTCTGTTACCAGGCACGCAAGAATAGGAACCCTCTCTTCTTGGCCTTCCCTGGCTCTATTTGTCAGTTTTTTAGCATTAGTGACTTGTGTTTTGATTCTGACAACTTTCACAAACCAATTCTCCATTTCTCTGTGCATACCAGCTGGATGTCCTGCAGTGGAATCCAGCTCCGACACTATGGACCTGGAGTTGGCGACAGATCCACCAGGTGAGGGCTCAGTCCCATAAGACCATCCAGACTGTCCCACTTCAGATGTTGACGGCAAGGCGGGGCCTCCCTGCTGACCTGTGGCTGACCGTCTATAGACCGGGTGTTCCCACGCCCTCCTCCTCCTCCTCAGGTTTGATGATTTGCTAGAATGACTGACAGAACGCAGGGAAGCACCGTACTCGGGTTTACCCAATTATTATAAAGAACGCTACTCAGGGACAGCCGAACAGAAGAAATGCACAGGGGCAGGCGTGGGGGAAGGGGCCTGAAACTGCCGGCGCCTCTATGTGTTCACCACCCCGGAGGCTCTCGGAGCTCCGTCCTTTCAGGTTTTTATGGAGGCCTCATCAGGAAGGCATGATTGATCCCGTCATTGGCCGCTGCTGAGGGACTCAACCTCCAGTTCCTCTTTCCTCCTGGAGGTTGGGGAGGGCATGAAAGTTCCAACCCTCTAATCACCCAGTTGGCTTTTTTTTTTTTTTGAGACAGAATCTCACTCTGTCACCTAGGCTAGAGCGCCATGGCATCATCATAGATCACAGCAACCTCAAACTCCTGGGCTCAAGCAATCCTCCTGCCTCAGCCTCCCGAGTAGGTGGAACTGCAGGTGTGCACCACATTGCTGGTCTAATTTTTCTATTTTTAGTAGAGAGGTGGTCTTGCTCTTGCTCCAGCTGGTCTCGAACTCCTGACCTCAAGCAGTCCTTCTGCCTCGACTTCTCAGAGTGCTAGGATTACGGGCGTGAGCCACCACACCCGGCCTCTAGTTTTATTTTTCTGCATTTATTTATTGAAGATACTATTGAAGAGAATATTATTTCCCCAATGAATGTTCCCAGTGCCTTGGTTAAAAAATCAGTTGGCTGTAAATACATGAATTCATTTCTGGGTTCTCTATCCCGTTCCATTGGTCTGCTTTTATGCCAGAACCATACTGGTGGTATTTTTTTTTTAATGTGACTTTATTTGGAAATATTTCCCATGCTGTTTTGGTTACTGTAGCTTTGCAGTATATTTCGAAATCTGGTAGTCTGATGCCTTCAGCTTTCTTCCTTTTTTCAAGATTACTTTGGCTATTTGAGGCCTTTAGTGATTTCACAGGATTTTAGGATTGTTTTTTCTATTTCTGTGAAGAATGTGATTGGTATTCTGACAGGGATTGTATTGAATCTGTAGATCATTTTTGGTAGTATGGTCATTTTTATAATATTAATTCTTCCACTCCATGTCTTTCTGTTTGTTTGTGTCCTCTTAATTTTTTCATCAGTATTTGTAGTTTTCCTTGTAGAGATCTTTCATCTCCTTAGTTAAATTTATTCTTAGGTATTTTATTTTTTGACAAATATGCTTTTGCAACAATTGGAAGGCCGGTTTCGCGTTTAGAATTCTTGGGCTCCTTGGAGTTCTCCGCCAGAACCTAGCCATGCAGCGGGCCCCAGGCCTATGGCCCAGCCCTCTTCTCTCCCTGACTTTGGCTCTGTCCCTCACTGTGGGGGGCCTCACTTGCACATGTGTGGATACCCCTGGGAACACATCCAAGTCCCATGCACACCATTGCAAACATTCCCAACTTGGGCACCCCTCAGCCCAGAGGTGTACCCATGGGCAGCGCTTTACCCTCAGGAGGGCAGACCCAGGGGCTCAGAGCTGTTTCTCCCCAAACACCAGGGTCCTGGGTACCCAGAGTGTGACCTAAAGAGGGAGGGCCATTGGCTGCCGGTAGGCACATGACCTGGGCCCCAGGACTTTGACCCGGTGATAGGACATGATGAAGGAGGCCCCTGGGGGCCTTTAAAGTGTGGGGTCAGGGTAGGGGCCCCACTTCATCAGCTAAGGGAATACTGGAGAGTTTGGGACACTTACTATCTGTGTTGAGGACTGGGACGAGGCTGGAGAGGTCATGGAACCTGGAGTGGATCTTCATCTCCCTTTTGGCCACCCAGTCTGACCCCTTCCTATGTTGAGGGAATTCCCCACCTTATGAGAGTCCCACTTTCCCAGCTGCCCTTCCTGGGTCCATGGACATTTGACCTTGGCACAGCCAACCGGACATGTCTGGTCTTGACTTTGCCTCGGCTGCTGCTTCCAAGAGGAGCAGGAACATGGAGAATGCTCTTGATGGCAGGAAGTCTGGGCCCCGAAGCAGCAGGACCAGTGCTAGCAGCACATTGGCGCAGGGGACCAGTGGTGGTCAGGGTGCAACTGAGTCATCGCGGCTTGGCAGAGGCAGCAGCAGCATCTTGATGGAACTAATTATGCTGCATAATTTTAGCTCATGCAGTTGTTTTTGGAATTCTCACTTAACAGCCTGGATTTTTTTGTCCTCCTGGAGATTCTGTGAGCTAGATAATATCCTTTTAATAAATCCTCTTTCTACTTAACTTAGTTGGTATCTGTTTCTGCTGCTTGCAGTTAAGAGCCCCGACTGACACAAAGCCCTTGGCACATGTGCAATTTGGGGCCAGCAGAAGTATCTGCAAAGTACTATCTATGTGGTTGCAGTAAAGTCTACCAGTCTATTGATTCCAAGAGGGCTCCTGAGAACTGGATGGGCAAATTCTTGGTCCACAGTGGCAGAATATGACAATTCTATTTGAGAGCTTTGGGCCTGCTGTATCCAGAGGAAGGTGATTGACCTCAGGGACTACTTAGCTCTTCAGACAGAAGATCACAGGCATTAACATCCTTAGACTGCTCGTCCTTGGACTTTGAGAGCATGCACCTTGGCACTCACTGGCCAGACCACCCATGCACACTGGAGCCCACCCCAGGCCAGAAGGCACAGTCAACCTCCCGACTTCCAACACTGCAGTGTGCGGCTCCCTGCTAGAACCCTTCACACCGGGGTAATGCACATGGAACGGATCTGAGCCGCGGACGGCACAAATCCAGAACTGTCCAGTCGCTCCCTTGACTGGAAGCCGCAACTGGAGGGAAGTAATTGAACTTCCGCAAGACACTGGGCACCAGCATGTCTGTGATGTCTCTAGGAGTGAGGCCACAAGACTCCGTTCTGCAAAGATTCAGAGTCACTGCTTTTGAATACTACTTGTAGTATTCCCAATATGCAAGTTATTATCATTTGGAGATCACAATTTTTTCCTGTATCCTTACGGGCATTATAGGTGAAAAAACATGGTTGTTGACAGAAAAAAGACAATGAGTACAAATTTATGGTGCCCTGATTTGACCTTTGACTAAATTAGTAATTTCAAACACTTTTTTTATAAGTAGCCATATGGTACATTTGCAAAGGCAGGTCAAATATGTATCTTCAGGCTTCCTAGTAGGAAAAGAGAAAACAAACACCTCAATTACCCAATTTATAGTTTTCTATCAATACAAACAAATGAGCTGCTGCCCAGGGGAAGCTCAGCTACTCCAGATACAGACGTCGCAAAGAGGAAACTTTGTGTGTAGAGCGGGAAGGGTGTTAGCCAACCCCTGTGAACACAGTTTTGGTCTTTTGTAGAGTCGAACTGGTAAATCTCTCCAAAGGGTAATTGAGAAGTCACAGTTCTATAAAGGGCCAAAACAATGCTGGCCAAGCATGCAGGGCTGAACCTGGGGTAATATTTAGAACGGCTAGAGGAATGGATAGACTGCATGACCCAAGGCGATACTCCAAAAATATTCTTTCTCATAAACTGAATTTTTTTCCATGATGTTTGGACAAGGAAGAGCACATGATTATAATCTAGGTAGGAATCTAGAGGGCAAAGTGTCTGTGTAGCAGATTACGTACTGATTCAGAGCAGAAGGAAACTTTCAATTATTAAAATTGCAACACCTGCCCAATACCTGTGTCTATATGGATGGCCACCTCACTATGGCCCAGGAAGGGCCAACTTGCTTACCAGGAATTTTTATTAATTAATATTTGTAGTAGCAACATATATGAATGTCTGCCTCATAACACCCCTACAAGCACTATTTTAATTTTTAAATGTTTGCCAACCCAGTAGGTGTAAAAGGTAAATATATTTTTTAAAATTTGCATTTCTTTGGCTAATAGTGAGGTTGGATATTTTCCACGTCCTTTGTCTATTTCTATATTTGGGGTCTTACTGGTTTTTTTCTCACCAATTTGCATGAGCTCTCCATATGGTAAGCATATTTATTCGAGACCCTCCCCAGTGGAAATATAAATGGGCCAGCAACATCCAGGAGCAGTTTTGGAAAGTGCCATGGGGTTTAGTTGGATTAAAGTACCATAATACTATGATGCTTTAGGCTGATATCAAATCTCTTATTTGTAATTAATTTTTTGACCCATCTTATTCCCCAAAAGACTTGCAGCAGATAACACAAGCTACTTTAGTCTAATTTGGGTGTGGGGCAGTGTGGAGGGAAAAAATTGGAGGCCGAGAAATAGCATGTAATTTTAGCACATCATTTGAAATTGCTGGGAAAATAAACCTAGAATTTTATTTCTTCTCATAGTTTGTAAAGAAAGCACTTCAATTTGATATAAATGTGTGCTTCTGCTGAGCGTGTATATGCATATTTTACAGTTTAGTTAACAAATTACTTTCCTTAGCCACTAAGGGAAAAATGTGTGAAGATTTCAACAACTAAGCTCAGCTATAAAACATTTTTTTAACTAAGAAGTATTTTTATTAAGGTAAATTTACATATAGTAAAGTGCACAAATCTTAAATTTTACTGGAATCTTTTAAATTCCAGGAAAAAATGGTCAGATTTCCATCACCATAGGCAAGTTTTGCCTCTTCAGAACTTTATATATATAGAGAGAGATTCACACAGTGTATAGTCTTCCGTGCCTGGCGTTTTCCATTCAGCATCATGTTTTTGAGATTTGTCCATGTTGTTACCTGTATCCATAGGTTTTTCTCCCTTTTATTGACAAATAATATTTCATTGTATGAATATACTTTAGTTTGTTGATACAGTTTCTTACTGATGAGCATCCGAGCTGCACCCAGCTTTTGGTTTTTATAAATAAAATGGCTATGAACATTCTTACACAAGGCTTTTTGTGGATATAGGTTTTAATTTCTTATGGATAAATACCTAAGAGTGAAACTTGTAGGTCATCAAGTAGATGTATATTTAATGTCTTGGGAACTTCCACTCAGTTTTCCAAAGTGGCTGTGCTATTTACCCTCCCACCAGAGCTATGCTAGAATTCTAATTATACTCACCAACATTTGGTGTGGACAATTTTTTGTTCACAATCTTTTGTACCCACATTGTACTAGGTTTGAAATGGTATCTCATTAGGGTTTTATTTTTATTATTATTTTTTTTCTATTTTTTAGTAGAGACAGGGTCTCACTCTTGCTCAGGCTGGTCTTGAACTCCTGACCTCAAGTGATACTGCTGACTTGGCCTCCCAGAGTCCTAGGATTACAGGCATGAGCCACCGCACCCAGCCTCACCATTAGGGTTTTAATTACATTCCTCTGATGATCAATGATTTTTTCCTGAGCTTATTTTTCTTTTGTATATCTTCTCTTATAAAATGTTTGTTTAACACTTTTTCCCATTTCTAAAAAACTGGATTGTCTTTTTCTTTAAAGTTATAGAAAGTCTTTATATATTCCGCATACAAGTCCTTTGATATATGTGTTGCAAAAATTTTCTGAATCTATGTCTTGCTTAGAAATTTTAATTGTGTCTTTAACGAGCAGTAGGTTTTAATTTTGATAAAGTTTATTTTACCGATTGGGTTTTTTTTTTTTTTTACTATTAGTGCTTTCTGTGGTCCTAAGAAATCTTGCCTTATCTCAAGGTCAGCAATATATTCTCTTATACACTCTCTAGAAGCTTTGTAATTTTATCTTTTATATTTGGAGCTATGATCTATCTCAATTAAACTTTTACGTGTGGCATGAGGTAGCAGCTGCAGTTCTTTTTTTTCTATGTGAATGTTCACATAGAAAGACTTTGCTTTCCTCACTGAATTGCTTTTTCATCCTTTCTGAGAACCATTTGGTCACATATGTGTGCATCTGTTACTATTCTTCTTATTTTATTTCATTAATCTACTTGCCTATTCTTTTGCCAAATCCACCCTGTCTTAACTACTGTAGCTTTGTAATGAGTCTTCAAGCGAGGTGGAGTATAATACTTTAACTTGGAATCCTCATTTAATAAGCTATAAGGCTTCAGACCTCTACTTACTTCCTAAAGCATGGATACCATAAAACATCTATGGGTATGTTTTATCGGCCATTTGCTCTCATATTGAGCTGCTGATGCTGTGAATGTCATGAAGTCCTATCTACAAATTTATCAAGTATGAACACACACATTTGAACCCTTCCCTACCCCACAATTATTAATATTTCCAACCTTTTTCTTTGGTATTTCTTTCTATGGTATGGTGTTCTGGATTTAGGAAAGAGAGAAAAATGAATATAAAAGAAGTGAAGAACAGAGATGGGATTACAGTTTACAACTTGTATGTCCTAGGTATAGATGGCAATTTTGGACTCTGGAGTCAGTCTGTCCTTGCTCTGTCAAGCGAATTAGGGCAAGTTACTTAATTCTGCAAGCCTCACTTTCTTTGTTTGTAAAATGGGTATAAAATATTAAGCATTTAACAAATGTTCTTGTAACTCCCAGAGCAAAAAATGTGAAATTTTGGGGAGTTAATATATAGCTATAGTAATCAAGACAGTGCTTAGAGGCAGGAATGTTGGTGTGTACCTGTAATCCCAGGGACAGAGGAGGGCAAGGCAGGAGGATGGCTTGAGGCCAGGAGTTTGAGACCAGCCTGGGCAACATAGCAAGACCCCATTTCTAAAAAAAAAATAAATAAAAGTGCTGAACTAGAGAAGAGACAGACGTGCACATATTCATGTTAGGCACAGATGATCTAATAGATTCGGTAGCAGAGAGTTATCCTTGAAGTATTCTTACATTTTCACCTGTGATTTAATGCAGATCTCTCTAAGGATGTCCCTGTTGGAGAGATCATCTCTACTGCACAAGTGGCTGTGGCACTGGTTTTCCTCAGAGGCCCTTTACACATAGACTGTCTGGGTAAGACGGGGAGAGGCGAGTGGAATTCGCAGGGAGTTTGCAAGTCTCTCCGGGCAGACCCACATCTCCCCGCTGGGAATGAGCTTTCCTCATCTTCCCTCCCCTCCCCAGCCTGCTGTGCACACGGCCCTCGCCCCCTCTTGACTGTGTTGGAGGACGCCTCCTAATACCACCCTCAGTTACCTTTCTGATTACTTTCTCTTGCTGTAAACTTTAGCCAGCCCTGTAGATGTGATACCTGGTGATCCCGAGGGACTCAGAAGGGGCATTTATCTTACTATTTGTATTGTGTTGGGACTTTTCCTTCTGGAACCAGCAGAGTCTTGTTTGTTTGCCGTCATGATCTTTGCGGGTCGCCGACGACGTTTCAGGCTCTCCTGCTGGAGGGGACCAGCTCCTGAGCACTCCCGCCGCCCTCGGCACAGAGAGCTGTCTTTGCTTAAGGACTGTCCACCTTGTTTTGGGTCACCTCACGTCCTCCTCACTGCTCTGCAAAGGCACTTATGCTAGGTGGGTGGTGTCTCCTTTTGGGCAGATTCCAAATATCGAGGGGAAGTCGGGGGACACGTGGGGCTAAGACCTCAGCCTCTCCCATGCTGAGCTCTAAGCTGCAGCCGAGGTCTGTTCGGGCTCTTCCCGGGATATGTCTAGGAAGGCTACTCCCACCACGCCTGGTGGGCTTGCTTCCGTTTTCCTACCTCTGTGGCTCCTGCCCTCCATCGTGTTCTCACGTGCCCCCACGTGGGCCTCTCTAGTTGGAGGAAAACAAGCACACAGGGGAGAAGATGCCGGGTCTTTCTTTCAGATTTGGTGTTTAAGAAACGTGCACTGAAAGTAAAGATCATTCTAGGGAGAGACCCTACCAATTCCAGGTCAGTGTCGGCTGCAGAAGCCTGGAGAAGATTTCTGAGGCAGATGGGGATCCGATCGGTTTGAGAGAGTTCTGTTCTCAGGGTTTTATCTCAGGCTTTTATCTGGCCAGTGAGATCTGAACACTCTTTGCTGCACTAAAGGGCAGAGGGCAGGGCCTGCCCTGCTCTGGGACGCTGTCAATCAAGTGGATGGGATAAAGAAGTACTCATCACTCTGGTCAAGCTTGCAAGCCCAAATATCTAGCATACCTGAAGTTGTTTTGCTCCCAAATGGTGAAGTAAGACAATTTATACTAGGTTGGCTGCCTGCCGTTCTGTGGGTCTGCCCTTTGTTTCCACCCGAACTCTGCAGCTGTCTTCTCCTGGTAAGAGCGGCCCATGGCCTGGCTGTCCTAACCCTCCCGTCCGTGTGAGCACTGGGCTTTTGTGAAGCCCGTAATGACCATCTCCCCAGAATGCAGGCTCGGCGTGTGGGGCGAGGCAGAGCTCCTTCCAGATGAGAAATACATTTTAGGATGTGACTTGAATTCACTAGACTTCCCTGGGTTTAGCACTGAGTGACACCCCCATGGCACTGAGAGGGTTTGGAACTCTAGGGGAGACCCTGGTGGAGAAAGGGGATTCTGCCACTCCTGGGTCTGCTGTGGGTCCTACCACTGCGCTGCTCACGGGCACTTCTGCATCCACCTCCCGTGGCTTCCCCCACTTCTGGGTCCACTGAGTGGCCTTCTGGGCACCTTCGCGTCCTCCTTCCTTGTTCCCATAAAGCCTTTCCCCACCTCCTCCCCCATGATTCCCTGTTGTTTGGTGGGAGAAAGAGGGATGTCGTGTCTCTAGGTGACTTTGGGAGGCGTGACGTGTCTCACGGAGGGGAAGCTGCAACTTCCACCCCAGGAGCCGGGAGCACAGCCCGTCCTGGCCCGGGCTCAGTGGCCGTTACCCGTTCTCTCCACACCTTCTCCCCCCAGCCCTCCCCACCTCTCAGGAGGAGAATGATTACTCACAAAGACAAACCAAAGCACGGAAATAGTCAACCTATTTGTGGCTTAAATGCGAGCAGTTTTATTTTTACAGTGAGTTGCCGTATTTTCTCTTAGTATAAATCATTATCTACCACAAATCAAACTCCAGCTCCATCTGCGATAGTTCCTGCTTTCTTAGCGGTGCCAATTAGTCACAAAACAATTGGCGCCTTCCACCACCCACTCCATCTGGGGGAAGAGAGAGCCGTCCCCTAGGGGCTCCCCCGGCAAGCGCCAGCCCCTCCCTGGAAACCGTGCGGCCACTCCAGCTTCCGGGTGGCTCGATCTTCATTCACCTTGTGACTGTTAGCAGTTTCCAAACTGACAGCTAGCTGTCCTCCGCCAGTGTGGACAGACTTCTCTGTTGTGCTAGGAGCTAGGAAAAGCAAATTGTTGAGGCCCTCTGCTCTGTTGACTTAAATAATGACGTTCGAGTCTTCCTTCTAGCTGGTCACCCTGCTCCGGGTTTCGCAGCGCCCGTAGGGACGGGGGAAATGCTCACAAGAGCTGGCGGCCCCTGGTCTGAGGGCAGCGTGTGGAACAGAGCAGCAGAGAGGATGCTTCTGTCCCAGCCCATCTCCTCCTTCCTCATTTCCTTCAGGGTCTCTTCCTTCTCGGCTGGGACTTTGGCGCCTTCTCAGGCAGTTCGTTAATTCTCTCCTAACGGCATTTGCTTCCAGGGGTCTGATCCACTTTCCACCGAGTGCCCCTTCTTCTCAGCCTTGCAGCTTGCTTTAGACGGTCCCTGTTTCCTTTTCAGCCTCGGACTGTCCTCTGGGAAACTAAAGTTCTGCAGGAGGCTGAGCTTCTCCTCGCTCGGCACGTCAAAGCCAGGTAACAGAGGCGCACCCCGACCCCCAGGCTGGGCTTGCTGCCTGCTGATGTGCTGCCCAGGGGCTGGCTGGGGGCTTCAGGGAGAGCCGTCTTCTCCCCTTTCCTCTTCCTGCTCGGGGGACAGAGGCTGGCCAAGCTTTGCACAAGAGCAGTCTGGCTCTGCCCTGTGGATTTGGTCTTACCGCTTAGGAAAACAGCCTCATCTATGGGCTCCCAAGTCTGCTTTCCCACAGACTCTGAAATTGCCTTCTCGCCCGTTTTCATCTCCTTGGTCCCAGGGGTCCCCTGCTGCTTGGACGCAGTGACTGAGAAGGAATGCCTTTGAACGAGAGGAAACGTGCCCATGAGCAGGGGGTGGGTCTTCATCCCCGGGCTTGGCTACCTGAGACCCGGATGA
Organism: Avahi laniger; assembly: GCA_963575035.1. Taxonomy (NCBI): domain Eukaryota; kingdom Metazoa; phylum Chordata; class Mammalia; order Primates; family Indriidae; genus Avahi; species Avahi laniger. The sequence continues at coordinate 33,439 of CAUYSK010082961.1, read as the reverse complement.
TCCAGAATTCTCCTGCTCAGCCTTTGGAGCTCTATGGTGGGTCCTTTGGAAAATAGGGAACAACAGTCAGGGGAAAAGTAGTATGATCTCCTGTTCCTGACTGCATGGGTGAGAGTCTGCACCGAGGCTGAGAAGAGCCTGGGCAGTGCCCAAGATGCACACTGACCCCGTCACCCGGAACCCGGCTCCTGGGCTTCCTCTCTCTTTCCATCACATCGCACGAGCCTTATGTACTAAATTGGGCATGATACTCTCAAAAAGGGTTGTAGGAGGGGAACAAATATTTAATTACTTACCCATGTGTCTCCCACCATGCAGGTCTGTACATACATCTCATTTAATCGTTACAACTTTTTAAGGTAGTATTATTAGCTAAGAGTGTGGCAGAGGTCACGTGCCTAGTAACAGGCTGAGCTAGGAATTTGAGCGGGTTCTATCTCTCCAGCACACACGTGATCCTGCCCTTCCATATAGCATTTCTCTGGGTCATCTCTCTCCTTAGCCCTGGCTGGCCCTTGTGGTCCAAGGTGGTCAGCCACCTTGTGTTCCCAACAGCTCATCCCTACTCTGGATCAGCGTGAAGATTTTCATTCGAGTGTGTCACTGAGTGATGCCATTGGAAGCACGGCTTCTGCTGATAAGCGTGGGACCATCTGCTTGGCACATCTCAAATATTCTCAGCAGTGGGAGAGCAGCTCTGATTTCTTCAGAGAACGGGAGGCTGCAGCCATCCTTGGAGATGCTGGGACAGGAGACCCTGCAGGCTGGCAGGGCAAGGACGCCCCAGATGCAGAGGTGCAGCCTCCCCGTGGTCACCTCTGACCCTTCCTGAGCAAATGACACTAGTGAGTCTGCACCCAAGTTTTTAATCGTTCAGCTGTCCTTGGCAAGCAGAGTAAGACTTTCCTTCTTTTCAAAGCTATCTCCTGGGCGACTCTCTGTGCCGCTTGTTTCTTACAGTGTGTTGGATGTTTGCTGTCCGTGTATGTTAGCAAAAACTTCCGCCTTTGTTTTGGAAAATTTGCTTCTTTGCTGAGTTAACTGTTCTCAGACATTGCTTTTCAACTTCAGGGTTGAAACTTCTGCTGTAGCTTTTTCTGTTTAAGCTCATGATGGGGACGGCTGGGGGGGAGAATCTTAGATCAATTCATGGGTCGGACAGTGAACTTGGAGGTTTTCAAGGTTGCTTAATTGGATCTTATGAGGGATAAAGACGGTGAGGTTTGAAAGGGTTGGAGCCACATGGATTCCTTTAGAGAAATCACTTGACTGGGAGCCATTGACCACAGCCAGAGGCGAGCTGGGTTGATTTTTCTTTGCCTTTCCTTAGTGGACACCCACATCAATGTTAGCTTCTGTGGCTTATAAAGTCATGTGCAGCCCATTGGTGACAAGGTGTTTTTTAAAAGGAATGTCCTGCTCAGTCTTGGTGTTTGGCATATCTTAGCAGTGTTTCTCAGCCAGGACACGCAGGGGTCGTTTGGTGAGGGCATGTACAGGGTGTTGTCAGACAGCTGTACGTGCAGCAGGGGGGCTCGGCCTTGGCACCACTGGCATTTGGGGCAGGGGAAGTCTTTGCTTTGGGGACTCCCTGTGCGTTGTAGGGTGTTTAGCAGCATCCCTGGCCTCTACCCACTAGATACCAATGGCACACTCCTCTCAGTTGTGAGAATCAAAAATATCCAGACATGCCAAGCATCCCCTAGGGGACAAAGTCCCCTCCCCCAGTTTGAGACCAGCGATCCTGCTGTACATTTGGAAAGGGAGCAAGAAGTCCCTGCTGCCCCGTGCAGATGGCCCTGGTGTTCGGAAGACGGGCACGAGGCATTTAATACCAGGACAGATGTTCCTGCCCCGTTCCTGCCCCGCACATTCCCATCAGAGCCCTTCCCTGCCATGGAAATTCCAGCTCACAAATGGCTTTCTGTTTGTCCAGGTTGCTGCACACACACACAGGGAAGAATTTGCCCTTTTCTCTGGGTCTGCAAGCCTGGAAGGTCCAGCGTGGGGTCAGACTCTCTTTTTGGTCGCCTGGGAACGAGGGGAGGTTTCAGACGGCCCACCCCTCAGACCTGGGTTTCACTGGCTGGCTTTTCTTTTCTTTTCTCCTCTCTCTCTCCCTCTCTCTCTCTCTTTCTTTCTTTCTTCCGAGAGTGCTGTGACAGGCTGGGAACCGGGGCCATAGAGGACTGTGCTCGACTGAATGGGAAGGAGGGATGTTTGCTTCTTAGGTCTCTGGAGAACACTTGAGCGAGCGTGAATGTGTGGCGTTTAGAACTCCTGGGCTTCTCTGATCCTCCTTGTTTTTTCTATCCGCTCCGCTGTCCCTCTGTTCCCACCACCTCCACTGAGAGGTCGTTGTGGCTAGACTCAGACCCGCCAGGACAGGAGCTCTGCGAAGCCCGCGTCCTCCCACATCTGTGGAAACCCCCACGCCTGTCTTGCCAGCTGATTCGTTATCTCAGCGTGGCATTTCCACGAGACTCACACTGGCAAAGCGCTATTCAGTCTCTGGCTTTCCTCACACCCCGGGCTTTCAGAAACGCATTAAGAGGCCGACTGTGTGCAGGAGCTGATGCTCAGAGGGCTCAGCTGCCCGGCTAGGACTTGCCTCTAGTGCTCATTTGCCCGAAAGTGCGGCTCCCAGGCCACGTGGCCGTAGGCACGGGCAGAACTGCCATGGCCTCTGTGTTGTAATTCGAACGATGTCAAACCCCTCCTCTCAAAAATCTCTCTTTGTGGTGGGGGGTGGCGGTGTTAAGTCCTACCTGCTGCTGTGGTCAGCCTGGCCTGTGGTGCTTGTGTGAGGAGCTGGCACCTGAGCAGGTACGGGTCGTCCATGCAGAGGCAGCCAAGCGGGGTGAGGGCGGCGGCGGTGGTCACACGGTGGGGATGTCAGTGCCGACAGGGCAGAAGGGCATCTGTGTGGGGGACGGGGGACCCGGAGCTGGGTGTTGGAGCTCCTGCTGGGCGAGGACTGTGTCTCAGGGCAGGGGCCAGTGGCAGCGGTGGCCTGATAGTGGAAGAGCCCAGCAAAGCGAGGAGGGCGTCTGTGCGGGGCTGGGGGAAGGGCAGTGGCACGCACAGGAGGTGGTTTACATACAGGTGGACAAAATAAGGAAATGTATTGAGGACAATGGAGGCAGGTTCCTCACACCAGAGACATAGTTACAAATATGGAGAGGGAGAAAACTTGAGCTCATGGCATTGGATCAAAATTGGAGATGTTGGTATCAGTTCATGGTCTTACATACATATTTCAACATATAGAAAGATATGGAAACATAGCTGTGTGTGTGTGATGACTGGACACATATGTGTTTATATTGATATAGTCCTTACTTAGCCCTTCCGCTGAAAGGGCCTGGGAGCAGCGACACCGTAAGAGCAAGGAGCACACTTAGCACCCAGATCTTGGCTTCTAAATATCATTGTCTACTGAAAGGACCCAGGGCTCCTTGGAGAAATGGATGATTCTAGGGACTGATGCAGGGGATGCATAAGATTGACGCCTGGTAAAACATCCAGTTTTCTGTCTTGGAATAGCAGGGAAGGTCGGAGTTCTGTTCTGGACCAGCTGAGGCTGGTGTGCCACCGTGAGAAGCCCAGCTGGAGATGTCCGGGGCTGTTGGTTACACACATCTGATTTCTAGAGAGAGGTCTGAGCAGGAGCTGCAAATTTGGATTTCATCAGGATGTGGGGAGAGTTGAAACAGGGCGGGGTTGGACAAGGACGCTGAGGAGAGTCTGTAGAGTGAGGAGGGAAGAGGGCCGAGGAGGGAGCCTGGGGAACACAGAGGCCCAAAGGCAGTGCAAAAAGAGACCCGGCAAAGGAGACAGAGAAGAACTGCAGGAAGGCGGGAGGGGAGCCCGAGCGGAGAAGCCCTGTCGGGGCTCTGGCGTCCTCTCAGCAGGGGGGTGGAGGAGACGTGGAGTGTGGTTCCACAGCAGCACTCGTGTGCTGGGGAGGGAAGGAGAGGACGAGATCACATCTGACGCCCTGGAGGATGTGGCTGGAAGTGCTGTGCTGTTGAATGGGGCGGCTCGCTTTTCCCATCTGTTCTAAAGGAAGGAGGTGCCTGAATCTCCCCCTCAGCCTCCAGGTATCCTTCCCTGCAAGGGTGAAGCACGGTGTCCCTCATCAACAGAAGTGTGTGTTGATAATGGTGTTGAGTACGAGCCACTCTGTCTCACAGAAGAAAGTGGGAACAGAGACAGTATTTCTGAAAACACTCATCCTTGTTTGTTTTTGTCATTGTTGTTTTTGTTATGGGTTTAGCTTGGGTATCAGGACAGGAGTGGTGGCTCACGCCTGTAATCCCAGCACTTTGGGAGGCTGAGGCAGGAGGATCACTTGAGGCCAGTAGTTTGAGACCAGCTTGAGCAAGAGCAAGACCCTGTCTCTTTAAAAAATAAAAATTAACTGAGTGTGGTGGTGCACACCTGTAGACCCAGCTACTCGGGAGGCTGAGGCAGGAGGATCGATTGAGCCCAGGAGTTTAAGTCTATAGCAAGCTACGATGACGCCACAGCACTCTAGCCTGGACGACAGAGCGAGACCCTGTCTCCCCCTACTTCCCCAAGAAATAATAATAAATAAAAATCCATTCTGTAATAAATAAGATCCATCCTTTGATAAATAAAAAGTCTATCTTTTGAGGCTTTTAATGAAGATCATTACTGAGAATCAAGTTGATTTTGGCAGTTGCTTCTGGTGACCTAAAGGCCATTATTAAATGTCCCAAAAGTTCTTACTAGCCACGTGAAGGGGTGGGCGAGCTTCACACACAAACGGACTGTTGACAGTGGGCTGGTGCGTGTGTGGGGGGTGCAGAAATAGCGCCAACTTGGACCTGAGCAATCCGGGCTCTGCTGCTGCCTTTGCTGCTGACCATATGTGTGCCCTTGGGCTGGGGTGAGTTAATTCCCTCACCTGTGAAACAGCGGGGTGCTTTGCAGGATCCATGTAATTCCTTCAAGCTCTGAACCTCAATGATCAACAGAGGACAGTCAGACTTTCACAATGAGGAAGTGTTTTTAAGAAAATTCAAGGCAGCATCCTTTTATGCCTTTTATAAAACACTCCAGTTCCTGGAGGAAAAGAATTTGTAACATATATGACAAAGTGTTATATTTACGAAGAATTTTTGCAACCAAATAAATGAACAAAGGATATGAAAAAATCATTCATCAAAAAAGAATGCAAGTGAATGCCCGCCCTCATTAGAACCAAATAAGTGCAAATTAAAACAAGGTACCGGCCAGGCATGGTGGCTCACGCCTGTAATCCTAGCACTCTGGGAGGCTGAGGCAGGCAGATCGTTTGAGCTCAGGGGTTCGAGACCAGCCTGAGCAAGAACAAGACCCCGTCTCTACTAAAAAAAATGGAAATAAATTAGCAGGACAACTAAAAATATATATATATAAAAAAATTAGCCCGGCATGGTGGTGCATGCCTGTAGTCCCAGCTACTCAGGAGGCTGAGGCAGAAGGATCACTTGAGCCCAGGAGTCCGAGGTTGCTGTGAGCTAGGCTGATGCCATGGCACTCTAGCCCAGGCAAAAGAGTGAGACTCTGTCTCAAAAAAAAAAGAAACAAGGTACCTTTTTATCACTGATCAAATTTGGGAACCAAGGCTAGGGAATTAATTATTAATAAAAATAATTCATGGTACATCCAGATAGCAATATTAATGTTTTTAGAGTATATACCGACACGAGAAAATGTTTACAATATGATATTGAGTGAACGAAAGGATACCAAAGCAAGGTATAAAATGCAATCTCAATTTTAAAAAGGACTGTGTATGAGACATTGAACAAAGACTAACAGAGAATATCCCAAATATTAAATCAGGTTAATTCTGAGTAGTGGTTTTATGTGTGAATTTTCCAAATTTTCTTCAATGAACCCATATTGTTGTAAAATTAGAAAAAAAGGGCAATAAAAAACTTTAAAAACACCCCGATTAAGTGTTAAGATTAAGCAGACTATAAAATGAGTCCTGTTGGGTGAGCATTTTGTCAGTGAAGAGCCCTCTGAGCAGGCAGGAGTGGTTTGACCCGCCGTCGGGGCCGGTTTACTCCCCAGTGGGGAGAGCACACCGTGGCCCTGGTCCTACCACTGGAAAAGTCACAACTAGAAATTAAACAAGTCTCAAGAAAAAAAAATCGCCTATAGCATCAGGGAATATGGTGGGTCCAGTTCCTTAAATAGGAAAGATTAGAGGCAGACTACACTGGCAAACTCAAGCATAGAAAGGCTATAAAAGGTAACATCTTAAAAATAGGATCAGGCCCCAGAGCTGGTGGCGAGAGCTCAGGGTCAGGTCAGCAGTGCTCCGCGACAGACAGGGCTCCTCTAACAGTTGCGATGTCGCCCGGCTCCTAGCTTCTCCGGCTCCCACGTACTGACTGTAAATGAGGGAGTTTGGTAGAACAGTGGTTGCCGGACTTCTGTTTTGGTTGTTTTTCTTGAGTGGGATCCTGGCTCAGCTTTCTGTTAGAAGTCAGGTGACCTGGATTTCTGCACAGGCGCTCTGCGATTAGGATCCACATGAGCTTTCGGGCTCGGCAGCCCTGCGGGACCCAGGGAGCGCCAGGCGCCGGGAAGCGAACTGGGCTGGTGGGGCCCTCTGGGCTTGTGCGACGCGGCACTCGGCACTCGGAGCTCGACTGGGTCATTAATCATTAGGTTTTTCCCTGTAACGTGGGAGCAATGACGTCTTCCTCATTAGCCTCCCAAGCTGATTGTAAAGGTCTAAAGCTAGAATGGAAGGGAAGATGCTTTGTGCTCTGTAGCCCTACACCACGGTATTCTCATGCTCTGACTTATGTCTTTCCTTCTAGAAATTTCTTTCATAAGAAGGAAGAGAGGAGGGGAAGAGGCCCTGTGATGCTGCCAACAACGCTTCCCAATAACAATGCCATCACCTCCTCGGCCCTCTTCCTACTGTGTTCCCAGCTGAGGTTTCCACCGCTGTGTTACTGACCACTCCCCGGCCGGGCCGCAGAGGGATGCAAGGACGAGCTGTCCTTCCACCCCGGGCTGCCAACGCCAGGTTGCAGTCTTGCATTTGCATTTGCAGGTTTTATGCAGCACCTGCAAATGCAAGCTCTGTATAAAAAGTGATTTGCATGTCTGCACAGAGAGCCTCCTGCCCTAGAGCTGGGTTCACAGGGGGACAAGTTGCTCTGCTGATTCGTCCTGTGGCGCGGGTGCTTCCCCGGGCTTTGGAGAACTCAGCTGTGTGTCTCCACTCCGCTGTTGGGGAAGGCTCGCTGAGCCAAAACTAGGCTATTCTGAGCTAGCCTGCTGAGTCAGCAGCAGTCACCCATCTACCCTCCTCACCCTTCCCAACCTCAAATATCCCAGTCAGCCGTGCACTGGCAGATGCAGACCACACGCGGTGGCCAAGCGCTGGAGGAGGAGGGGGCTGGGGTGGTGACCATGCAGGGCCAGCTGCTATTAGCATTTCACTTAAGAGATTTAAGTCTGGTTGGGTAAGACTGGCAATGTGATTTTTTACCAATGTGCTCATTTAAATAAAACCCCACTATAATAAAACAATTTGGAAGGTTATGATGAGTTTTGAATGAGAATTAGTTTTAATGGGATTTTTTATTTGCATCCCAATCACATCATGATCGAAATCTGCCTAAATACTGTATGAGGTTCACGAGTTATACTCTAACCACTGGAGAACTGCTTTTACTAACTGCGATGCCCTTCGCTTAAAGTAGTGGGCAAGTAGAGTGTATTCTCAGAGCTGTTGTGATGAGCTTTATCTCTTAAAGTATTTATTGAATGCGTACTGTGTGCAATTGCCAGAGATTCAGCCATGAATACGATTAAGTCCTGTTTTCAAGAAGTTTGCAGTTTAGTGGGTGTATTACCCTGCTAGGGCTGCCATAACAGAATACCGTAGCCTGGGTGGCTTGCACAACAGAAATGTATTTTCTCACAGTTCTGGAGGCCAGAAGTCCAAGATCTAGGTGCCATCAGGGCTGGTCTAGTGAGGGCTCCCTTCCTGGTTTGCAGAAGGCCATCTTCTACCTGTGTCCTCACGTGGCCTTTCCTCTGTGTGCCTGTAGAGAGAGAGAGATTTCTGGTGTCTCTCCCTCTTCTTACATGGACACCAGTCCTATTGGCTCACCCTTAGCACCTCATTTAACCTTAATTACCTCTCTAAAGGCCCTATCACCAAATTCAGTCATGTTGGGGGCGAAGGCTTCGACACATGCCTTTTGGAAGGGGACACAATTCAGTCTATAATGGTGGGGGAGATGAAATTTTGACTGTGCTACAAGGAGGAACGTCATGGGTATGGAGGCCATTAGTGAACAGCAGTAGAGTGGATGAAGGGAGTATTGGGAAACGAAGGGGTGGCAGCGTGGGAAGTGGGAAGGATGGACTGGAGCAGGGACCAAGGAGAAACATGGGAACAGAAAGGGAGCGTATGGTCTTGGGATTTGGTCTTGGTCTTAGACACTTCTGCATTTGAAATTTACAATCAGGCAGATGCACAGCAATGGACAATGTTTGGAAGATTCCATATGCATGTCTCTTGCTCTTTGTTTGGTGAAGTTCTGCTTATTAAAAGATTTGTGACCTCGGGACCAAGGTGCACACCTGGAAGCTACCCTGATGCATGTCCTTGAGATCCTTCATTCTCAGGGCACCACCAACCAATCTCCCAACCACTGTTCCTCCCGACCCTGACCTCAGTCAGTAGTAGTTTCTCTACACAGGCCCATCAGAGGGACATCTCTGTCCACTGACCCCTCCCCATCACGGTCACTGAAGTCTGACCAGTCTTTTCCAAGATGTGTCTGGAACCCATTCTCTCCTTTCACCACCATCCTGGTTATTTCTCACCAGGGCTATTTCAGCAGCCCATGTTGGCTTCCTTGCTCCGTCCATGGCCCCTTCATCCAGACTTTGATGACCTTCCTAAAACACAGTTCAGGTCATGTCCCAATCCACAGAAACTTTTCGTGGCTTCCTCGTCCAAATGGCAGTATTTTTCAAACTGTGGCCCATGAACCACCCACATGAGAATCCCTTGGGTTTTGAAAATTCAGGTTGGAGTGCCTCATCCCAGGCTTTCTGAGACTGGAACCCTGGAATTTTTTGGTAAGCCACACCAGGTCGTCTTTTAGGCACTGAAGTTGGCAAGCATAGCCTATAGCATCAGCCTGATGCCTCTCATGCCCCTGTCTTGCTATTCATTTCCTTGTGAGTCATCTTCCACCCAAGACCCACAAGCCTCCCCGAACCCCACCAGGAACATCCTGGGCCCTCCTGCCTCCATATCTTTGTCCATGCTGTTCTCTTTTCTTCAAATACATTTCTTCCCCTTCTGCAGTGAACAAACTTTTACTGACCCTTCAACACCCAATCCTGTAAGCCTCCTTCGAGACCCCGAGACCCTGCTTCCTGCTGTGCACTTGCCAGCACTTGGCCAAGGTCTCCTCTCTGCTGGCCATAGTGACCTAGATACAGTCTCTCTGTCTCCCTGCAAAAGTACAAAGAGAACGGTGTCTCGTTTACTTCTTTATCCTTAACACTAGTTTGGGGACTTACACCTGAACGTTTACTCAGAGAACAGAGGGAGTGAGATTTATCTTCAGAAGAAAAAAAATCCCTCTAACCATAGAGTTTGGTTACTTTGGTTTGATTTTAAAAGAAAGATACGATTTGGTTTTATGTGTTCAAACACGTTTCCCAACTGATTTTTGTGAATTTATTTAGAAACTTTTGGGAAAAAGAGGAAATGTTTAGTATCGAACTAGAAACTGGTGTTGGAAAAGGAAAGTATAGGACCAGCCATTTCAGACTATAGGTCGGAGGTCGAAACAGAGCAGGCTGTGACTCTCGCGTGGGCGAGTAAGGGACGGGAAGGGGATGCGCCCCAGGTGAGTGAGGGCTCTCCCCACACAGTGGGAAGCTGGAGCTGACCCCTGCTGGGGTCTGAGAGAGACCCCAGGGTGTGGGCCTGAGTCACAAAGATGTTCTAGTCAATTTCCTCAACAATCCCGAGTAAGTCCTGATTTCACATTTCTGGTGTTTGATTTAGGCTTGTTATTAAAGGACCAAATATTTGACCTCCTTGTATACACTATTTCAGTGTTATGATGGCTCGAACCCTGCGTTGTCCAACACGGTAGCCACAAGTCATGTGTGGCTGTTGAACAGGGGATGTGGTGGCCACAACAGAGACAGGCTGAGCCTGGAGGACTCTGGGAAGGAAAGAAGGTAACCACCTCGTGTGTACTTTTCCTATCGATTACATGTTGAAGTGATGTTAGGCCAAATAAAATATATTATTAAAATGAATTCACTGGTTTCCTTTCACTTTCTTTAATGTGGCTGCTGGAAGCACCGGTCACACAGGCGGCTCACCTCCCGTTCCTGCTGGCAGCACCGGGTGGGCCCTCTCACCCCGACTTCCTTGAACTGCAGCGATTCTCTTCCCTCTTTCTGCTCTCAAACACCACGGCGGCGGCAGCAACAGGGCGCCAGCTTGGAAGCGCATGCCACGCACTGCACCACTCCCAGTCCCCTCGAGGGGATCGCTTGCAGACCCCTGGGTGTTCCCCAAATTCCTTGGCGACTTTAGCATCTGGCTCACAGCCATTTCCGCCCCCCCCCCATATTCCTGCACTTCAATGCCATTTCTCAGTGATCTCAATGCCACGTGGATAATTCTCCCAGCACCCCGTGTCTGGTCCCGATCTCACCTCCAGTGGTCTCGGCCTCCGCTCTGCCGCAGCCCTCACCCTGCGCTTATCAATGCCAGCACTCCCGAACTATGCTGCCCCAAGGTCAGTTTCAGCATGCCGTTCTCCAACCCCACGTCCTATTTCCCCTTCGCTGCCTTTCGTACCCAGACGTCAGGACTTCGCAGCACCTGGGCTCTCCGCTATGTTGCTCCTGTCTCCTGCTCACGTCTGTCACCTCCCCATGCCCTCACTCCTCTGCTGCCCTGCTGGTTCCACAGCCTGTCACCATAGCCATTCCCTTCCATACGTGATGCTTCCTTTGGCCATTCCCTGTTGCACCAGCTTGGTGAAACCCCGGCCCTGGTTAAATCCAAGTCTCCTCCTTCTCCGCCCTGGCACCTGCCCGGCTGGACCGGAGCCAGAGAGAAGCACATAGATGCTGAATCGTCACTCAAGTCCGTGAGCTCCGGCTTAGGCAGGCACCAGGGCTTGCCTGGCTGGATGTCCTGCTCTGTGTGTATTTCCCTACTGCTCTCTTCCACTAGGTAATCTCGCGTCTTGCCCTCTCTCCTTAGACCCTCAGCATCTCCTCACTTAGCTGATGACCTTGCTCCTTGCTTTGCTAAAAAAAAGAAATGCGAGTTCAGAAGAGAACTTCTAACTTCCGACACTCACACGATCATGTCTACCCACCGAGCTGCCTCTGCAGCTGCGCACTCTGCCCTCCCTCTGCTTTCGTGAATAAATGATGCTCTAGGGAAGCCAGCGATTCCCCCACCCCCTCCACACCCCTCCACACCCCTGCTTTCATAGTAGTCGTCCACTGTTTTCTCTCTACTGCATAATTCCTATCTTTTTGTCAACTCTCCCCTAGCACCACGGCCCCCAAGAGGGTTGTCTGCACTCATCGTCCCCACTTACTCTCCTGCCATTCCCTCTGAATCTGTCCATCTTGTCCACTCTACTGAAACTACCTTGCAAGGTTGCAGTGACTCTGTCTCATGGTCAAGTTGCAGTTCGCCCCTCACGTGAACTTTCAGTGGAATTTAGCCCGGTTCTCCCTTCCCCTGGGGCACTTTCTTGTTGCCACCCTCCCTTTGTCCTCCCACCTCCCAGTCAGGTCCTTCTTAGCCTCCTTTGCTCCTTTCTCCTCATCTCCCCAAACTCCCACCTTTGAAATGTCCCCAAGGCTCCGTCCTCAGTCCTTTCCCCACCTTAATCACTCACATTTAGTAGGTATTCCCATCTAGCCTCTTGATTTTAATTCCACCTGTTTGCACACAGCACCCACATTTATACCCCCTGCCGGCCACTGCCCCCACCCGGACACTCCCCTGGACTCTCCACCAGCTGCCGCCAGCCCCGCTCCACCTGCTCTGGGTCCATTCGGCAAATGGCCGAACACTTATTCTCTCTCCACCGTAACACATCTCCTCCATGAGCAAGTCAAATTACACAGGGCTCCAGCCAGGTCTTACTGCCCCCTCCACCCCACACACCCTGGTCGGCGTCACCGTCATCTAGATTAGTGCGTTCGCCTCCCTCCTGGCCTCCTTCCTGCTGTGGCCGCTGGAGTCTGATCTGAACACAAAGGAGGTGATGAGTCTGTTGACTCCTCAGTCCCAGCGAGTGAACCATGTCGTTCCTCCTCGCAGAGCCCTCCAGTGCTTTCCCATCTCAATGGGAGTAAAAGAAAATCCTTACGACAGCCCGCAAGGCCCTGTCGGATCTGGCCCCCAAGGACCTCCCGATTCTGCCCCTTGCTTGGATGTTCCAGCTTTTGGCTCCATCCTGCTTGGGGACCTTTGAACTTGCCGTCCCCTGTGCCTGGAATACTCCTCCCCCAGCACGTGCAGGGCTCGATCGCCCACATCCTTTGGGTCTTTGCCCAATTGTGACTTCGTTAGCGAGGACTTTCCCGGCACCGAACATGCGACAGGAGCCCCACGTCCTTGCCACGCCTCTCCCTCTAACTCTGCTTTACCTCTTTCCGTGGTGCTTACGACCTGACATCTGCTTATTTGTCGTTGTTATTTTTATTTGGTTATTGACGGCCTCCCCACTAGAATAGAGACTCCGAGAGGTCGCACTTTGTCTCTTTTATTGACTGCTGTATCCCACGTGCCTAGAGCAGCACGTGCCACTGGATGAGTGCTTGATGGCTGCATTTGGGGAATGTGGCTGTCACCTGCAGACGTCTGACAAAGCTTGGTCTCTACACAGATCTTTGATTACGTGTCACGGTACTGAGAATGCTGGTCCCTGTGTGGGTTCCGGAGGGTGTCGGGTCCGTGACTTCTAATTATGAAATGAAAGGAGAATCTGCTGCGGTGGAAGTAATTTCCTGGGTTGTGTCAGAACCACTCAGGGGAGTGTGAGTGGAACAGCGGAGGCGGGGACCTCCTGGGCCCCCGGGTCACGTCCCTGGGAAGGTAATACCGTTCCACCAACTAACAGGCCCACCTGCTAGTCCAGGATCCAGGTACAGCTGTACCGAGACCAACACTCGGGGCCCTGCACGTGCTGGGGTTCTCCTGACTCCACTCTGTGGACTTCTAGTGTCCTGAGAGGCACTCAAGTGCCACAAAATAACACACTTGTTACTATTTTGCCTCAGGTGGCTTATGAGGAAAAGGCAAATGTCTACTCATTAAAAATATTATTTTGATCAACTTCCTAAGGACAAAGTTCAAAAAACAAAGGACAGTGTTTTACATTTAAAGTGTAAACACTTTAAACAAACTAAAGAAAACCCAACACTTTTTTTAAAAGCCAAGGTCAAGGGAGGGTTAGGAGAAGGGAAGCATCTCTGCTGGCAGCCTCCTCTCCCTTCTCCCTGGGGGCGGCTGGCATGTATTTGTTACAGCAGGAGGGTGGGGCTGTGCATACATTTATTTTGCAATTAATGAAAAGTGAGGGAAAGTTTCTGAGAATCTTTGCTTTGCAGTCTCAAATACTTAGCATTTTACTGGTTTCTGGCGAGTGCTTTGCTTGGCGACTGTCGATGGCGTTTTTCTGCAGTCTGGCCTATGGTATGTGGGGATGTGAATGCGTCTTACTAGGCGGGCACCATCTGTCCCACAGAGCGTCGGTTTGCACAGCTTATGTAGCCTTAGTAGGTCCCCGGCTTTGTCGCAGATGCTGAGGCCAAGAAAAATAAATGCCTTTTAATTGTTCAATATTGGTACAGTATCAAACCCAATTGTCCTGGGCACTCCCTCTCATTACTCACTGTTTATGGCACTTTAAGTATTAAAAAATGGCAATGGCAGCACTGCCCAAACACGTGTTTTTCATCGAGTATCAGTGCAATCCACCTGGTCCCTCAGGTAAGGAAACAGAGGTGTAGGAGACGAAATGACCTTCAAAACGCCATTCAAAAAGCGGCAACGGGTCCTGTGCCAGGGCCTCTGCCACCCGACACCCCACCAGCTCCCTTTTGGCCTGAGCCCCAGGCAGATAATAGCCCAGAATGAAGGGCCATGGGGAGCAAGGAAGGCCGCTGAATCAGTTCTCCCGGGGAAGAGCTAGTCTTATCATTGCGAGGAAGAGTATTGCACAGTCTGTTGAACTTTTTTTTACAACATGAAATTATGATCTATAGTTGAAATTCTTCCTTTCATTCCAATTCACCAATTTTCATGGTCTTTTGTTTTTGCTTTTGGCTTATTAACAGAAAATTACGTGAAGAGCCCCCGTCTGAGGCCTCCTCATGGCAGAGTGGAACATGACATCGTTTGTGGCCGAGGGAGCCACCAACGCCTCCGCCCGCGGGAACGCCTCCTCGGGGAGCACGCAGAGGCAGATCCCCGTGGTGCACTGGGTGATCATGAGCATCTCCCCGCTGGGGTTCGTGGAAAATGGGATTCTGCTCTGGTTCCTCTGCTTCCGCATGAGAAGGAATCCCTTCACTGTCTACATCACCCACTTGTCCATCGCCGACATCTCCTTACTCTTTTGTATTTTTATCCTGTCCATCGACTATGCTTTGGGTTACGGACTCTCTTCTGGCCATTACTACACAAATGTCACATTATCGGTGACTTTCCTGTTTGGCTACAACACGGGCCTCTATCTGCTGACGGCCATCAGCGTGGAGAGGTGCCTGTCAGTCCTCTACCCAATCTGGTACCGGTGCCACCGGCCCAAGCACCAGTCGGCATTTGTCTGCGCCCTCCTGTGGGCACTTTCTTGCCTAGTGACCACCATGGAGCATGTTATGTGCATCAGCAGTGGAGAAGAGAGCCATCGAAGCGACTGCAGAGCAGTCATCATCTTCATAGCCATTTTGAGCTTCCTGGTCTTCACGCCACTCATGGTGGCGTCCAGCACCATCTTGGTAGTGAAAATCCGGAAGAGCACATGGACTTCCCATTCCTCCAAGCTGTTCATAGTCATCATAGTCACCATCATCATCTTCCTCATTTTTGCCATGCCCATGAGGCTCCTGTACCTGCTGTACTACGAGTACTGGTCGACGTTTGGGAACCTACACCACATTTCCCTTCTGTTCTCCACGATCAGCAGTAGCACCAACCCTTTCATTTATTTCTTCGTGGGCAGCAGTAAGAAGAAGCCGTTCAAGGAGTCTTTAAAAGTGGTTCTGACTAGGGCTTTCAAAGACGAAACGCAGCCGAGGCGTGAGGAAGACAACTGTCACACCATCACAGTTGAGACTGTCGTCTAAGGACCGCAGAGAGAAACTGTGGGTAAAAATGGTTGAACACAGACCGTTTTTAGTTTGTGCTTGGAATACAACTTAAGTGTCTCCAAGATACGATACAGAAGGACACCCCATCCCATATGCATGAGAGATTAATTAACGATGAGATTGTACTCTTGTACTGTACCTTCTGGAAATGCCTAAATACATGCCAGACCTCTGTACTTAGCAAAAACTATTTCTGTGCTTCTCAGCTCTTCCGGCTGCATTTTACCATGACCCATACAAACTACTCCAGTAGGAAGATTTACAGATGTGTGCAGGAAAAGGTAACAAAAGTATTTGTTGGAACTTGGGGGGCAGCTCAATGTAGTGAGAAGAACAAGGGTTGCTACCTGTGTGACATCAGGCAAGGGGTTTAACCTCTAGAAGCCTCATTCCTCACTTATGAAATGTTGCAGTGATAGTCTATACCTCCCAGGCCTGCTTTGAAGATGAAATGAGAAGATAAGGTTTGCAAAGCACCTGGCACATTGTTGATGTTCAATGAACATCAGTCTCTCCTCACTCCTTTAAGTGGCAGACAAAATGTATATCTCTGTTTTGTAAAGCACACACACATGCACACACACACAGCTCTATCATGTATAAAAATTGCTATGTGTTTTACAATGTTGAATGCAAATTTACAAAGGTCTTCTTTTTGCTTGCAGCATGAAAGATTTTCATGGCATAACACCTCTGTTGAAAACATTGGCAGATGTTATAATCTAACCAACCACGTGTTAGAGCATCATCTTGGGTTGTGAAGAAAAACATTTGGCCACCAACAGAGGAGTGTCTCATGGCTTCTCTTCCCTCTTTGGAAATACTAGATGGAATGAGAGTCTGTGTTTTGAAATCCTTTGATTGCATATAATGTTCAGGAATGGAGCTGAATTCATGAGCTCACCAGGGTGACTGTGTTTTGAAGACCCCTCCCCTCCTATGAAATGGTGAGTTATTTATAGCCACAAAGTTCCCACCTGCAGCCAGACGCAGGTCTCTGCACCCCATTCCTGTCCTCCTGCAGCATTTCTTTGCATCATTCCTGTAAGGAGACTCAGTGGCAGGGGCTAACAAGAAGGTGGCCATATCTTGGAGGAATCTAGACGTTTTTCCTCATGACAGATCTCTGCACGACTTCCTCAGCATCTTTACTCGGCACCCGCCCAGGCTGAGCTCTGCCTCTCACCTGCTGCCAGCTGCCATCCTGAGACTGTGTCCCAGGTTTTAGCTGGGACATCCATCTTGACCTATAGACTACATTGTTATGTTTATTTCCTTCTGTCCATTCCAGGATTTCCATGAAAATGACAATGTTTCATGAGATTCTATGGGGAGTACAATTTCAAGTCCATAAATGAGCCCATTGGTATTTATTTCAGCTATCTGTTCTTCAAAGAGCCAGAGGAGCAACAATGAAATGGTTCTTGGTTGCTTCCTGTTCATTCTTTGTCCTCTTCCTTTTTCAAAAGAAAGGATTGTCTGTAACCAGGGGGCCAACTTATCTGGGGAAGCCTAGTGAGTCTCTCCCACCGAACACGGACCCTGTCGCCAGCCAAGCTTGGATGCAGGAGCTTTTCAGTGGGTGATGACATCTGATTCAGAAACAAGGCAGCTTGCTTTCAGGAGCCCAGATGGGGTGTGGAGCAATGACATTTAGAATGATCTTGTTTTGGGTTGAAAACAGAGCCTCTTCGCTGGGAAAGAACAGAATATGGAGCTTAGAGTGACTCCTGTCTGTTTCCCGTCATCTCCCCCGATGCTGTTCGCAGGCCCCTGCGTCAGTGAGGGGATCAACCTCATTTCATCCCTGTGGGATCTTGGTCTCAGAGAGGAGCCTAAAGACTGCGAGGTATAGGGAATTTCCACCTACGGAAAATATGTTGAACTAATGGGAAGCACCCATTTACTGCCTTTCTGCAAATAAAGTGGGGAAATTGAGTGTGATAATAAATACAAAAATTCTTCCAACCTTTTAAAGAGATGCCTTAAAAGGGGTAGGGTTCAGAGGTTAGCTCTCTCTTCCCCTAAACCCATTCCCACAGTGAACTGTAAGATTAAAACTACGGCGAGAAGATTTAAGTAAATTTGCAAACATGGAGAGTAGACTAAATAAGTTATACCCTTTGGGCATTTAGATAATTCGCCTAACTCATCTTTGGTTACTAGGTGCCATTTCTGAGACTTCTCTGGGGGTGGGGAGGAGATTGCTGGGGTATAACGCCGACCCTAATGAAAAAGAAGGGTTTGCACATTCACACAATGGCCTTCTCTGCAAAACACCATAACGTGGACTAGGCAAATGTGGGCAAATGGCAGTCTCCATCCTCTGTAACAGGAGAGAATGACACACACGTAACTACAACTCCAAGCTGCATACAAATTTATGTCGGGAGCGTTTGGCACAGGGTTGTGTGGCAGTTAAGATGAAGGCGAAATCACATCTTTTGTAGTAAAAAAAGAATGTTTCATGGAGGTGCCCTGTGGGTTGCTTGCTTGAAGGCAGGTAGGATTTCAAAGAGTAAGGAGGGACAGACGGGATTCCAGGCAGAGGATGGCTACAAGAGCAGGCAAGGACGCAGCAACTCGAGAAAGCAAGTCCAGTCGCTGTCACCTGTGCTGACTGTTGGGAGAAGTGGTCCCTGGGGACTCAGGCTGTGCTGTGTGACCATCTCCCTCCTCTCTTCGTCACGGTTATCTTTGATCTTCGGGCACCACATTCTTTGAGTTCCTTGGAACCGGGCTCTGGGCTTTCTCTCCAGCCCATGCTCACCCTCATCCAGCGCTGCCCACGCCTGGCCCTTCCGAGTCTTGTCCCCACAAGTCTTCCACCGCTCCCCTCCCCCGTCTCAACCCAAGTGATCTGCAGCCCCGCTCCTTTTTGAACTATACTTTGGGTCTTATTGCAACCTGAAATTGATCCTCTTGTTCATAGAAAGACCAAACTCTGTCAAATATTTTGAAGAGATGTATTCTGAGCCAAAATATGAGTGACTGCAGCCCAGAGATACCCAAAACCAAGAAGTCTTGTGTAAGTGGTCCTGAGGCAATCAGGTTACCATTTGGTTTTATATATTTAAGGGAGATAGGAATTTTAGGTTAAACCATAAATCAATACATGGAAGGTGTACATAAGAAATGCCTAAGTTAAGAGAAGGAGGTCTATTGTCTGTCATGTGACACCATGCCAGTTTCTTACAACATGGCGATTGTGTTCTGAAAAGAAGCCTCCTGAAAATGAGCTTTTCCAAGAGGCCAAAAATCAACTATTGAGTTTTCATTTGTTTAAAATAATTGGCATGTGGTTGAAATTACACTAAATTTTGGTAAAGACAAAATAAAAACATTTCTTTTATAATTCTAATTTCACTTGTTTTCAGGATTTTATATGAAATTGTGGTTCTTATTTTAACAAGATTTCTTTTTAAAAAACTTTACTAAATCCAGTCATCCCTGGTTAGCAAGATCCTCTTACACTAATTATTTTAAAATATATACATATGAGTGTTAATACAATGAGTTGCATTGCCAAAGCAGATTCTATGTGAATTACAGATCTTACCCAACACAAAACTAATGATTCAAATGATAACAGGCAAGTACCAGGCACAAATGAGACATTCTTTTCTGGAGGAGCCCAAAACTTTTAATTATTTCTATTTCTTTGTCAAATTTTTCATGTCATTCCTGAATTTTCCAAATTTCATTTAGTATTCTATCTATTCTTGTGATTCCCTGAAAATTTTTAAGATTATTCTGAATTCTCTGTCAGACATTTCATAGATCGTCAGTTCTTCTGGGTCCATTGCTAGAATTTTGTTGATTTCTTTTGGTGGCGCCATATTTCCCTGAGTTTTCACAATCCTTGAATCTTTATGTTGATGCCAGTGCATTTGAGAAGACAGCCACCTCTTCTAGCTTTTGCAGGTGTTCTTTGGTGGTGTCAGAGTGTTACTACTTAGCATCAGAACTTAAACAATGGTCTGTTGTTGCTTTCCATTCTGGGAAGGACTTACAGTGAGCGCCAGAACTAAAACACTGTGCTGAAACTAATTTGTTGTCCTGCCATCATTTCCCAGTCTGGGGAAGACTCACAGTGAGCACTGGAACTTAAACATTGCCCTGGAATTATATTGCTGCTCTGCCATTGTTTCCCTGTCTGGAGAAGAATTAAGTGGGCATCAGAATTTAATCCTGACTTTCTAGTTGTTTCTGGGCCAAGGGAAAGGCTCCTTGAGCATCTGGGCTTTGTGGAAAATGCAGCCAAGGATTCGGACCTTCCTGCGAACTGTGCCCCCTGCAGTGCTCAGGTGCCAGCCAGTCTCTGCAACATGGCACCCCTGCCTATCGGAGAACAAAACCAAGATCTGTGCATCAGTTGCTACAACCAGTGTCCCATTCTTTGTCCCCAATTCACCTCAGGTGGTTCAGCCCTCCTGGCACTCCCAGTGGTTCCTGTGGGACAGACCAGAGTGGACTTCCCATGAAGATTCCCAGACCAATGAGGAGATCGAATGTTTACCTCCAATTCCCTCCTCTCACCCTGAAAACCATGGGTCTGGGGAAATTCTCTGTGAGTGGCGTATGCCAGCTTGAGGGTGGGCTGAAGCCTAAGATGACCGGTTCTGTTACTGGTCATGGCTTCTCTTGATTCTGTGGGCCCTGGGGGATTTCTCTACTTTTCCCTCAAGTGCTGGTGAATTCAGGGTGGTATTCTTATCTTTGAATCCTTTCTAGTTATATTTTTGTGAAGGTAGTGATTCTAGGGAGTCTTCTGTCATCCTGCTGATGTCCCCCAGACTTTAATATTCGACTCCCCAAAATGTCCCGTTCTCCTACATTAGAACATATTTTAGTTTCAGATTGACTGACGAGTTTTGAGCAATGTATATAGATACGTTATTCTCAAAGGAGTCTGCTTAAGTTTGGTGGTGCCTCTGTTTGTACTCTGTTAATTACGCAGGTGGAAAATGCTTATGTGAGTACGTGCCCCCTTCTCCAGCCCTCCATGCCCCATAAATTTATAAAACCCAAATTTATATACCATAAGCAATCTTGACAGATCAGGTGTATTCTACTGGAAATAGGAATAGTTCCCTGAACGTGACATTTTTACAAAGAGTCTGACCGAGGTCTTCAGCATCTTTGCAAGGAGCCTGGGCTAAGGTTATGCACGGCAGAAGGCATTCCTCAGGGAAGGAGTGAGTCGCTGGTTTGATGCTAACAGCTCCCACACGGTACCTTTCAGCCAGCACCAGACTGTAAATGCCTGAGGCAGAAACCTTGGTGGGGGAGAGAGGGAAGAAACTGTACTGGGTGAGGAGGTGAGGACTAGTAGCCTGGCTCTCTCCTTAGTAGCTGTGCAAGAGTCAGCAGCTTAATCTCTGTGACCCTTAGTTACCATCTCTGTATAACTGGCGACTTAGCTGGAGCTCCACCCAAAGCAGATCCCAAGACAAGGATCTGGTGCAAGTAATTTATTTAGCTGTCACCCTGAGAAGCCGGGAGAGAGCGGGGAATTTGGGCAGGAAAAGGAGAAAGTTAACAAAGTGTGAGTTAACGAGTACAGGGGCCCAGGACAGTGAGGACCCACCTCAGAACTGCCCTCCTGGAGGGGTGAGGGAGCTACGGTGCTGACACCCCACCACTTGCCCCACCCTCACTGGGGAGGGTCACCTCACTGGCTCCAACTCCCAGCTGTCCCAGGACTGTCCTGTGCTCAGGCTGAGCATGTCCCACAGTGGAGTATACCTTGAGGCAGAGCGACACAGGGGGCCGTGGGCAGACACAGCATCTACCTACCTGCAGGTGATCTCAGGGATGGCTTCAGGGCTGACCAACAGCATCTGCGACAAGGGAAAAAAAATAACCTACCCCACAAAGTAGCTGCGCCAAGTAAGTGAAATAATGCTCGTGGACACTCCGCGTGAACTGTAAAGCATCAATCAAAAGTTAGTTATTCCTTGAGCATATTATGCAAAGTGAAATAAGCCAGGCACAGAAGGACAAAGACTGATTCCACTCACATGAGGTTCCTAGAGCCGTCCGATTCACAGAGAGAGAGCAGAGGGTGGTTGACAGGGGCCGGGGGAGGAAGGCACGGGAGTTCGTGTTTGATGGCTGCTGAGTTGCAGTTCGGAAGATAAAACGTCCCAGGGGTTTGTTGTGCAACAATGTGCCTAGCGTTGACACCGCTGTACTGTACACTTACAAGTGGTTAAGAGGCTACATTTTATGTTATGCATGTTTTACTACAGTAAAAAAAATTAGTTATTACTCTTCAAGGCACTTGCTGTGTTTCTCAGAATGCTGGGCACCCGACCCAGTGAGCAGCAAGTCAGTCCAGGGGTGATGAAGGATGGAGGCAAACCCCTTCTGTCCCCCCAGTCGGAGGCACTGGCCCTGTCCCAGTGAGAGGCAAAAACATGAGGCCAATTGCATCTCAGAAGCTGTGTTTTCAAACGAGTGCAGGCTCCTCTGAAACAGCCCCACTGGATCCCAGCGAGGCGCTGCGAGGGCCACACAGCAGCGTCTGCGCCTTTGCAAGCGGTACAGTCTGTGTTGCAGCGACTCAGCTCTGCGGCTGTGAGGACGCAGCCACAGACAGGCTTAAACGAGCAAGAATGCTGCGCACCGGTGCAACTTTATCGTGGATACTGAAAGTTGGATTTCATGTAATTTTCACAAATCATAAAAATTCTTCTTTTTTTCCTTCAGCCATTTAAAAATGTAACAAAACTATTTTTTGCTTGTAGGCTATACAGAAACAGGTGGCAGCCAGATTTGGAAGTGGCCATACTTTGCCATCAGTAGCCTAGAGTGCTCTGGGGACCTCCCTTCTGAGATTCCCACCCACGTGGCTGCAGCACACCCATTTGACGAGCCCAACCTTGGGGGCGGCAAATCTTCATTATTTCGTGGTGGACGGAACTTGACACAAGGACCGCGAGACATCCTGACTCAAGCCTGACGGATAAGACGGGTGTCAAGTTGAGAAACTCTGTGTTTCTATGTGGTGATATAGAAAAAGAGAGATTTTCTGTGGTAGGTAAATTGTCCGTAAATGTAATTCCTATTCTATATGCTCAGGGATTATTCAATTCACTCATATCAAACTATATTCTCTGCTTTCAGAGGGAATTATTGGAATTTCCCAGAGATCAGGGATGAAATGTTCATGCATAAGAATATTTTGTTGGGTTTTTAGAAGGATAAAGATCTCACATATGGTTTTGGGTACAGCATGAATAAAATGTAGTTGCTAACAAGTTAAAAGCAGAACATTCCCTAATATTGAGTTGATTAGCACTTGCAAGCTCTGTACCATCACTACCCTAAACAAAGAACATAAGCCTTGTCCCAATTCCAAGGGTAAATTTTTCAAGAACTCAGTTGCGAAGATCGTTATCACACTGATTTATTGATGTGTGCTCTTAATCAAAGTGTACCCTATAGAATTATTTGCTCTTAGGCAAATGTACAAAGCTAAAAGCATTCCTTAAAACGCTTAGAACAAAATAACGGCACAATAAAACATCATTAAGAACGCTTCAGGCTCGTTAGCTCTGGTTGAATATGGCTGATTGTTTATGCGAGTCAAACTGAGTTACTGAGCACTTCCCATCTTTCTTCTTCCAAGGACAGAGGAAACAGGTGAGGCGCAAGGGTTGGAGGCAATTTTTATTTCTGTGTATGCTGAGCCAGGAACTCCCTAACCCAGTGATCATGTGACAGTGTGGAGTATATTTTTGGAGGGTTGGGCATCCCCAAATCTTGCCTTTTATTTCTATAGACCAAAACCAGGGGTATTTCCCAGCTGAATTTTAGGTTTGAAGGGTCTTCTGTTAGACACATGAAGTAAAAAAAGTCTGTGCTATTTTTACACGGAGAAAGCTGTATACGTCAGCAGGTGGCCCATCTCCGTCCTCAACATCCAGCCCTTTTCTCGGGACTGTCCTCCGGGAAGGTGCAGGACAGCTGCTCAGCACTCTCTCCAGTGACCCTTCAAGTGTCACCACTTTCAGACTGTTCCTGCCTGCTCTGACCTTTCCCTGCAGACCTGTGCCCAGCTGCTAGGGTCTGAATGTGTGTCCCCCAAATTCACATGTTGGAACCCTCACCCCCAAGGTGGTGGTGTCAGGAGGTGGGGCCTTTGGGAAGGGATTAGGTCATGAGGGTGGAGTCTTCATGGATGGGATTAGTGTCCTTCTGAAAGAGGTCCAGGTTGTGAGCCAGGTGCCGTGGGTCACACCTGTAATCCCAGCACTTTGGGAGGCCCAGGTGGGAGGGTCGCTTATGGCCGGGAGTTCTAGACCAGCTTGGGCAACGTAGCGAGAATGAGTTTCTGCAAAAATGAACCACGTGTGGTGGTGGGCGTCTGTAATCCCATTTTCTTGGGAGGCTGAGGCAGGAGCAGGAGGATGGCTTGAGCCCAGGAGTTTCAGGCTGCAGTGAGCCACGATCATGCCACTGCACTGCACTGCAGCCTGTCTCTAAATTAATTAAATAAATAAACAAATAAATAAATAAATAAAAGGAACCCAAGTTAGCTCCCTGACCCCCTCCGCCATGTGAGGACACAGCGAGAAGGTACCGTCTCTGAACCGGGAAGAAGGGCCCTCTCTCACCAGATACCGTGTCTGCCCGTGCCTCGATCTTGGTCTCTCCAGCCTCCGAAACTGTGAGAAATGAATTTTTGTTGTTTATAATCACCCAGGCTATGGCATTTTGTTATAACAACCTGAATGGATTAAGATACCAACTTTCAATCATTTCCCTTATTTGTCGTAAAGTTGGTGAACTGAAGCGACAGAAGACCGTGGCAGAGACAGGCTGTCGCTGAGGGCTGCCCGGGTCCTGGAGCCCACTGCGGGCTCCCTGTCTCCTCCCTGCGCAGATGACAGCGCTGGGAAGGATGGAATGAAATTCTAGCGCTTGGGAAGTGGCCCGCGAGACCTGATGAGCCTGTGCCCTCTCTCTCAGATGACAGGGTGACCCCAGGTGACCAGAGGTGCACATCAGAGCTGATCTGAGTTCAGCAAAGGGCTGGCAGGGAAGCCGAGGCAGCAATTGGCTGTCTTCCAGTTCAGGCGTGTCTGCGGGATGACTGAGGTCGCCACAGGGTAAACTTTCTCAGGAAGTGTCCTCAGCAGAGGCCTCAGCCCCTGCCTGGGTTCACAGCCTGGGACTGGAACAGGGGTTGGGTGAGGGGAGATGCCCCGCTATCAGCCTGGGGGCGCCTGGGCTGCCAGCCTCAGTGACATCAGAGTGGACGGAGAGGACGCGTTCACAAACATTTCTATTTGACAGAATAATTTCATATCTGTTGAATCTGATAATTAAAATATTAGACTTTTATTTTGTATGACCTTATCTTTTTATTTCATTTTTAAATAATTTATATGTATTATAATTTGCAAAAGAAACGATCTGCAAATAAAAACAAACAGAAAACGCCCTTCATCACAGCATGTCTGGGAAGCATTGCTCTAGGCTTGGGAACCTAGACAGTCTCTCTTTTCTCTTCTGGGGAGTTGTGCTTAACTGCAGAGGTCGCTGCTGTGTTTTGTTGTGTTGTATTGTATGGTGTTGTGTTGCTTCATATCATATTGTGCTGTATCATATGATATTACGCTGGGTCTACAGAAAAGCAGTCATCGATGACCTGAAGAAAGACAGTTTTTGAATTTTTGCCAAGGAGGCTGAGTTGTCTCGTCAAGCGAAGTTTGACCAGGTTGCTGTTGTTGCCACTGCCCGGCGTGGCCCTCGGCATGCCGGCCAATTGCGTCTAATCACTTACTGTCCACCAAGGCCCTGGGCCACGGTGCAGTTGCAAGTGTCCTGGCTGCCAGGGGACAGGAACGGGGAGTGTCTGTCCCTTCCCTTCCCGTGTGAGGGCAGGGCCTCCCCAGCCCACAGATACTGCACACGCTGGGTGCTGGGACCCCCGCATGACAAGTGTCCACCATGGTCGGTCCACGCCTTTGCTGCCCCGCGCTCCACACGGGCCCCGCTTCACACCCGCCCACCTGACACAGTGCCCTCGCCCCCTCCCCAGCTCAGAGTGTTTCAGGTGCTGCATCCGGATCCACGCCCAGATGTCTGGGTGGCGTCCACTTCTCTTCCTTTTCCGTGCCCTGGAGTCCTTGCTCTGGGTTTAGAGAGAAGCAACAAAATAGAAAACTCTAAAAAGAAAATCACATAGCAAATATTCATCATCTGGGTAATAAGCCTCTGAAAAATCAAGATATTTTTATTCAATTTACATTATGTTGATCACCAGTCTGCACACCCACGGTGACGAGTTCTACCGTACAGGTTTTTCACGGTCTACATGAGAAAGAGTCAATGAATAAAAAAAAACTGTATAATGACAGGCCGTCTGCATTTTTTCAATTCCATGATTTTTCGCAGGAAACTAAGGGGGCGAACTTCCTTATTGTTCATCAAGCTTTGGGTAGCTTGACGTTTGGGTTTGTGTATGACTCTCTGGGGTTTTTTTTTTTTTTTGAAGACAAGGTCTCGCTCTTGTCCCAGCTAGAGTACAGTGGCATCATCATAGCTCACTGCAACCTCAAACTCCTGGACTCAAGTGACCCTCCTGCCACAGCCTCCCAAATAGCTGGGACTACAGGCACATGCCACCACGCCTAGCTAATCTTTTCTTTTCTTTTCTTTTCTTTCTTTTTTTTTTGTAGTGACAGTATCTCCCTATGTTACTCAGGCTGGTCTCAAACTCCTGGGCTCAAGCAATCCTCCCACCTCGGCCTCCCAAAGAGCTGGTATTACAGGTGTGAGCCCACTCCCAGCCCCATTCTGTGTTTTCAATAGAGGAGGGAGGGTTGATTTTGTGCAAAGAATCTTCCATGTCTTTTATGGCAATTTTCTTTTCTGGGAGGCACATGAGTTCAGAAATAAGACCAAGTGGCCATAGTTGTGAATCTTTATTTGCATAAATAATGATACCTCCCTTGTGAGAAGTAGGGATTAACACTAACCCAAGTAGCTACTTCCTGTTTGCCGGAAGGGCTTCTTCTTAGGGCTTCACGTGCTCGTCTCGTTTAATACTCACAAGCTTGTAAGTACTACTATCACCATCTCTGTTCCACACACCGCTGTTCTATAAGACCATTCCATGGTGGAACCAGAATTCAAACTGGAACAGTCTGAGTCCAGAGCTCTGTTCTCCATTTCGCTCAGTATGAGATCCATTCCCATACTGGCCAAGATCTGCTCTCACTGTTTATCCTGAAATGGAAGTCGAAAAGTTTCTGTGTCACGCAGGTGATGTGAAGAATCACCGGAGAGAGGTTATGTTCCTTCAAGCTTAATATCTTCTGAAGAGATGAGTAGCGCAGAGTTTAGCTGGTGAGAAAATGAGCCCTTGCTGTTCTGACGCTTCCCGTGTTCCCCTGGCTTCCTCCCCCAGCCCAGCTGCTGCATTTGGTGTGTTATGGTTCAACTTTACGGACGGAATGGAACTGGGACTGCTCCAATGTTCTCTTTTCAGGTTTGAAAGGAAGGTTCTGCATTAGGCTGTGCTTCCGCGGCCTGCAAACAAGAGCAGCACTCAGGCAGGGGAGAGCCTGGATGCAACTAGGGACACCTGGAAATCCTGCCGTGTGGGCGATTCTCACCTGGTGGTTGCTCCTACTGAAAATGGATCCTGCGGTCCTGTGCCTTGAGGGACAAAAGTGGCATAAATGTTCCAGAGCAGAGCCTGGAGAGTCGGAGGGGGCAGAATGAAAATGCGAGCAGATGGCGCTGGAAACGTGAAGGGCAGTTCTAAAGCGTCTTCTAGAGAATATAGAGAAGTTGGATGATTTAGCACAGGCTGAGGGCATGACAAAGTACTCGAGCAAGGAACTAAGAAGAATAAAACCAGTCGTGAAAGGTAAGAATTAACAGTAACAAAGTTGTGGAAAAAAAGGCATTATGTAATAATTAACAGGTATCTATCTCTTCTCTCATCAAAGAGCTTAAATGTCTTAAAACAACTAAACAGTCTTTATGTGCCCTAGCCTGTTACCCGGTTTGGGAGCCCTTTCCTCTTCCAGAATGATCCAGCCCAGGCCCAGCCCCCTCCACCAAGTCTCTGGAGAGGTCTCACTGTCAGCAGCTTTTGTCTCTTAGTAAATGTTGAGTGAATGAATAAAAAAAGCTTTCGTACAAAAGAACTATTACAAATGAGTGAAAGGAATGATTTACCTTCTCGCCCTTCTGTGTGCCACGCTCAGATTTTGCTTTTGAGAGTTCTGGCAAGACAGCCCCGATGTCCACATCTAATCTATGAACTCCTGCACCCACCGCTACGCTGAATTCTCTCTTACAATGAACATTTTGCTGCACATGTATGCAACATAATACATAGTTTATTTTTGTGTTTTTGAGCTCTATAAAAACCATATTCTACGTAGCTTTCTGCGTGCTATTTTTTCACTCAGCATTGTGTTGAGTGATTCACCTATGTTGTGTGTAGCGCAGTTCATTTATGTTGACTGCTGAGATATATTCCACTGGCTAAATATACCACATTTTATTTATCCTCTTGTGGGTGACTGTTTCCAGTTTTTTTTTTTAAACTGGAAACATTGCTGTTTTTTTGTTTTGTTTTGTTTTTTTGAGACAGAGTCTCACTGTGTTGCCCGGGCTAGAGTGAGTGCCGTGGCGTCATCCTAGCTCACAGCAACCTCAAACTCCTGGACTGAAGTGATCCTTTTGCCTCAGCCTCCCTAATAGCTGGGACCACAGGCATGCGCCACCATGCCCGGCTAATTTTTTCTATATATTTTTAGTTGTCCAGTTAATTTCTTTCTAATTTTAGTAGAGACGGGGTCTCGCTCTTGCTCAGGCTGGTTTCGAGCTCCTGAGCTCAAACAATCCGCCCGCCTCGGCCTCCCAGAGACCTAACATTGCTGTTTTAAAACTTTTCTATACATGTCTCTTTGTATGCTTTTGCAAGAATTTCTGCCTACCTGGGAGTAGGGTCGCTGGGTCAGATTTACAAAATAACGCCAAAGTGCTTTCAAAGCGGGCAAGGCAGGTGGAGTGAGCCAATTTACATCCCTACTCACAACATGTGAGTCTAACTGATCCGCTTTCTCTCGGTATTTCTCAATGTTTGCCAGTCTGGAGGGTATGAAATGGTATACTCTCGTAGACTTAATTTCCGTTTGCCAGATTACGAAAGAGGCTGAGCAGCTTCTTATGATATCGACGTATGTGCTGTCCTGGGTTGAACAGCGTCAGCACTTCCTCAAAAGTTCGTGTCCTGGAACCTCAGAACGTGAGCCTGTTTGGAAATAGGGCATTGTTGCTATTATTAGTTAAATTATAATGATGTCATACTGGATTAGGGTGGACCCTAAATCCAATGACAAGTGGCCGTGTAAGAGGGCCATGTGAAGACAGAAGCATAAATTGGAGTGACGCATCCACAAGCTAAGGAACGCCAAAGATTGCCAGCAGCCACCAGGAGCCAGGAAAACTCAGAAGAGTGAGCATGGCTCTGCCGGCACCTTTACTTTTTCCCGCTGGTGAATTTTAAAATATTTTCAGGCTGGGTGAGATAGCTCATGCCTATAATCCTGGCACTTTGAGAGGCTGAGGCAGGAGGATTGCTTCAGGCCAGGAATTCGAGGCTGCAGTGAGCTATGATCGAGTCCCTGCACTCCGGCCTGGCTGACAGAGTGAGACCCCGTCTCTAAGAAAATTAAACTTAAAATTAAAAAGTTTTCTCCGGCAAGTCCATACTGTCTTAGTTGCTAGAGCTTTATATGAGTCTTGCTATCTGGTAGGGCAATTCCCTGACGCTATTCATTTTGTTTAGAGATAACATAGCAAACGCTGCCAGGGCTCTGCCCGCAGCCCTTTGGGTTCATTTGCATTCTCCACTGCAATGTTCGTTTTTCCTGAGAATAATTCCTAATAAATCACTTTCATGTGTAACCCATCTCAGGGTCTTCTGGGGAACTAACCTATTTTAAAATTTTGAAATTCCACATATACTTGAAATATCTTTTCAGATTACATGAAAATCCTATTGAGATTTTGTTTGGAATTGTACAGAATATATAAATCAGTTTTGGTGTAGAATTGTGTCCTTATAATATTAAATATTTTTATATATGAATATAAAATATTTTTCCATCTATAGGTCTTTTTAAATAACTTTCAGTGGTTTTTGTAATTTTCTGAGTAATGGTCTTGCACATATTTTATTGGATTTATTTCTCGGTACTGTATAGTGTTCGTTGCTGTTGTCAGTTGTAGGGGTTTTGTTTTGTTTCCTGTTTATTGCTACTGTATAGAAAAGCAATTGATTTTTATTCTTGGTTCTATTTTTTGTGTGTGTGCCTGGCAATTTTTGGTTGAATTCTGGACATTGTATAGGAGAAATTTATGTCAGGATTCTTTTGTCAATATAGTGAAGCCTATGGACTACTTCTTAAAAGATTATTTTTAAGTGTAGGGAAAAAAATGTATGAGATAACAAAGAATCCAATTATATCGAAATGCGATCCTATCCACAGATCCTTTGGGTGTCCACAGACCCCAGGTTAAGAAGTTCTGGGTGATGTTCTCTTCCTCCAGAGGTGTTCACAGCAAATTTCGGTTAGGCAGATAGAGTGAGTTTGACCACCTTAACTTAGTCATGAATGAGCTGACTTGAGGCTGAACTGCAGTTTCGAAAGCCAATTTCAAACTGCATCTCTCTGGTTTGCACTCCCCTGTTAGCATTCAGCCCCCCGGGAGTCCCAAATAGGCACTCAATTTAATGTCAGATAACTTTAAACCAGGGGAAAAATCTCAACCACCCAGTGTTTTAGGGAATAAATTATTTGGCAGAAGCAAATACACTTCCACAGATAATAACCTCAGACAGATTGTAGATATCAAGACATTCAATCACAGGGTTCTGACATTTAAGAACTTGGGTGTTTAGAGTTTTGTTGGCTTTCAGAGATAGGCAGAGTTTAATAAGCCAAATAAATTATTCTTTAGCTTTCTGTTGAAAAGGCTGTAAATAGCATTTTACAAGTTCTGTCTGTCATCTTTTTATGAGGAACATTAACTATTTCTCTAGTATAATATTTTTGTGAAGGGAAGAACATTTCTAAATATATTTGTTAATTACCAAATAACAAGACAAATGAAAGATCAGAGGTCAGTTGCCTTCTGTCCTTTCTTTCCATGACCCAAAAAATAGTTTAAGGTATTTTTAAATGTACAGTTTTAACCTTTCCGTTAATTTACATTGTGTTTTGGCAACAGAAAGGGTTATATAATAGTGCAGCCTCCTTCTACCAAATAGGGATCTGAGGGGAGAAAAAAAAACCCTCACTATTTAAATTTAGAAATCTTGAATGTTTGGTTAAGAAGGAACTGTTTTCCCTTCTGATATTTTTTTACCGGCTTTACTGAAACCAGAGCTTTATGTTCTTGTTAAAAAAGAAACGAAGAAATGGCAATAAATATAGTACAATACTTTCCGTATCCAATTATTTCAAATTGCTTGAGGTTAGCAGGAAGGAAAATACAGTCCTCCATAGTATGTGGCTTTAAAACTGTCACTGTCATTCTCTATCTCTTCAAATTAGTTCAAATACTTACTGAGCATCTTCTGCATGCCACGCACCATGCTGAGCATAACTAACGTGGCCCTGGTTCAGAGAGTCTAAATTTCTGCCATGCTGAGGGTGAGGCACGCGGGATTGTTTCACGCTGAGCGTGCCAGGAAGTCAGGGGCTCAAAAACAGAGCAAAACAAAACAATTTGAAACGAAACATTTATTTTCAATAAACTCATTTAGCATTTCGCATTCAGAAGAATCTAGAAATTATTTTTACTTTCAGCATGTATATAAGTTTTGAGTTTTATGCTTTAGTATTACGCTAATTTTGAAGTTCATGGTGAATGTCACGATCTTTTCAGTGCTTGGGACCACCGAAGGTCTCAAAGCAGTTTCAATTTCAAGCTCTGACCTGCCTCTACTCCTCCTACCTGGAATTCCTTGAGCTGGGGACAAGCACTTTAAAGAGCTTGGGGACAAATTGGATGCAGAGGACATGGTGATTTGAAGGTGTTCCATCTCTTTCCAAGAGCCTGAACAGAGGCAGAAGGATCAAAAGAAAGTTCTTGCATGATACAGTGAAGACAATTGTGGGCAGTTAAGGATTTCAAGGCTAATGCAGGAAGAGGCAGGGCCACAAGGTGGCAGTATATGGCACGACAAGCTTTACTGGGTGCCGGTTGGGTGGCGCTGTGGGGAGGGGCAAGGGAGCCCGAGGGGTGACACCACTTAGCAGCAAGGTGGGGAGTCTCGGGTTCAGAGAGCTCCAAAGGGCCACAGCAGTTTAGCATCTGTGATGGTTAATTTTACGTCAGCTTGACTAGGTCATGAGGTGCCCAGATATTTGGTCAGACAATGTTGTGCGGTGTCCGTGAAGGTGTTTCTGGATGAGATTAACATTGGAACCAGTAGCCGGAGTCAGGCAAACTGCCCTCCGCCGTGGGGGTGGGCGCCATCCCATCTGCCAGAGGCGAACAGAAAGGCTGAGAATCCACCGTCTCCCCTGACTGTCTCTGAGCTGGGCGTGGGTCTTCTCCTGCCTCGCAGCTCACACTGAAACTTGTACCGCTGACAACGCTGGCCTCCAGCTTGCAGACTGCAGATCTTGGGACTTTTCAGCCTCCACACCTGTGTGAGCCAATTCCTTATAATAAATCTCTCCCCGCGCCTCTCTCAGAGAATATATTGTGTGCGTATGCATACAAAATATCTATCACGTGCACATTCATGCGTATGACGCATTTATTAGAATATGGACAGTCACGGGCCCCATGATGTTTCAGTCAACAACTGTTGGCCACGTAAGTGATGATGGTCTCATAAAATTATAACGGACCTGAAAAATTCCTATTGCCAGGTGACGTGGCTGTTGTACTGTCATACTCTTGTAGCTCAACACATCACTCACGTGCTTGCGGTGCTGGTGGTGTAAACAAACCTGTGCTCTGCCGGTCTCATAAAAGCACAGCACGTGCAATCGTGCACAGCCCCTAACACCGGATAACATCATAAATGCCTATGTTACTGGTTTGTGTGTTTACTATGCTATGGTTTGTATTGTTATTTCAGAGTGTACTCTTTCTACTTAAAAACAGAAGTAACTGTAAAACAGCCTCAGGCAGGTCCCTCAGGAGGTGCCCAGCAGAAGGCACTGTTACCACAGGAGATGACAGCTCCATGCCTGTTATTGCCGCTGACCCGCCGGCGGGGCGAGATGCGGAGGCGGAAGACAGTGATACTGAGCTGTGCGGGCCTAGGCCAACGTGTGTGTTTGTGTCTCAGTGTCTACAAAGTAAAAAGACAATAAATAGTTTTAAAATAGAAAAGAGCTTATAGAATAAGGATATAAAGAAGGAAAATATTTTTGTGCCATATGTTTGTGTTTTAAGCTAAGTGTTATTACAAAAGAATCAAGAAGTTAAAAAATTAAAAAGTCTATAAAGTAAAAAGGCTACAGTGAACTAATTTATTATTGAAGAAAAAATATTTTTTATAAATTCAATGCTGCCTCAGTGTACACGGTGTACGAAGTCTACAGCAGTACACGGGAACGTCCCAGGCCTTCACATTCACTCAGCTCCCACTTGGTGACTTGCCCAGAGCAACTTCCAGTCCCACGAGCTCCGTTCAGGGTAAGGGCCCTAACACAGGCGCCACCTGTGTATCTATGTCGAGATACATTTAGATACGAGAATACTTACATTGTGTCCCACTCCTCCGGTAGTCAGTACAGCAAATGCTGGTTGTGGCGTAGGAGCAGTAGGCTGTACCCAGACTAGGATATACACCCAGCCGAGGTGGCGGCAGGTTGCAGTATCTAGGTTTGTCTAAGTACACTCCGTGATGTTTGCACGACAACAAAATCACCTAATAACACATTTCTGAGAACATATCCCCATGGTTAGGTGACACATGACTGCTCATACACATTCTATG